>CAIGRN010199823.1:0-27416 GCA_903798345.1 Fraxinus anomala | reverse complement strand
TCTTGATTCATTAATTTTATTGTTGTCATTGTTGTTTCACTCTCCATCGCAGAAATATAGTTTGAGATTGTTGGAAACGGCACCAAGATTGAAGAAGAAACTTACCAAAGTATGCAGCAATATGATGAACAAAATACGAACAAATCGGAGTCAATAATAAAAGGCTCAAACGCATGATCGCTTTCCTCAAACTATATTTGCCCCCTCTCCGAATTGATTGAGATACTTAAGAGTTTTCCGACAAATGGTTTGAAGGATTAATCAAGCCTTGTTGTAGAAATACTAAAGTATAAAGTATTTTCCACCCAAACTTGAAGAACACAATGGATGAATGAATATGAAGATAGTTTTATTATGCTATGAAATAATAATGGATTCAACCAAATGATTTTTTATTGTATTTGCCTCCAAAATCACACCTATATATGGGCTTTGATAGTTCTCACGAAATGGTGCCAAAATATAAGCAAAAAGTCACTAAATTTGAACTACCAACGGTATAAAACTACCCCAACGGTCATTGGCGCAGGGACGCCTCAAGGTAGCATGAGGGCGCTACTACTCTCGGGTGAGAAAATCTCAACTGGACGAGGGAGCGCCTAATTTGGGCGCGGGTTGCCTATTTTTTTTTTCTCCTTTATTATTCCAAATTTAATGTTCTAACAACATTACAACAATATATATAATGCATGAGTTTTTCGATTTCTTGTATCCCAACACAAACTGACCTGAATATGGGCAAAAAACCATGTGATTCTAATCATTTTCACAGTGGGTAAATCTGTTCTTTATATGGTATGTGGGTTTGTTTCCATTTTGAAAATTTTCAAGTAACTCATTTTTTTCTTGTTTATGATGGCTATAAATATGAAAATTGACACACTTTCTTGACACAAAGATTAAAGAACACATTCAAAGATTTGTTAATTTTACAATCAAAGAATTATTGAATTAATATTCATCGATTAACAAAATTGGTAACGAACAATTGACAATATTAATAGACTCTCGATCAAATTATATTAAATCAAAAAAAGCCCCCATTGTAAAAACTCCTAAACTATTCAGATCACAAGTTTACTAAACTATAAGCAATTAAGTAAGGCATGGACTCGTGCATGAAAGTTTAAGGACTTGGATGCAATTTAAATCAAATTAGAGCAACTAGAGCCCACTGGTGCATAGAACTCACTTTTCCATTACAAACACGTCGCGGAAATCGAAACTCTTCGAGACTCTCTATAATGTTTTAAAAACTCAAACATAAGTTTATGAATCTTGAACGATTTTGAAAATCTCTATCCAGCTATTCAAACTCAAATAAAGTTTTGATTACTTGCAAAGAGAAAGAACGAATGAATCTTGAAGGATTTTAATATCTTGTAGAAGCACATGATTAATCATGTGTATCTAACGTCATATGAGTAGCAGGAATATTCATTTATAATCTTGATTATTACGTGTTAGAAGAGTATGTGGTTCCCAATTTAAATCACACACACATGTTTGGAAATTTTTATCATTTTTCATGTTATTGTCGTCTATTTTACAACGAGAGTTCTATCAAAATTTTGTTAAATATCTTATAGTAAAAACAAGTCAAAATTAGCATTGGTGGTGGGTTCCATGCCTATTTGACATCCACCATTGACATATGTTACATTTCGCTTAGACTACGATGATTTGTAATGTATTGTGTTCACTTGATCGATCTAATTCTATCTCGACAAAAGTGATAAGCTGAGGACAATTTTATAAAGATTGGGAACCTACGCTGCAATTTTCCTAAGTTTTAAAACAAAAGATGTGGCTTTGCCACAAAACAACAATGTCCAGCCCCAAATGAAGGGAAAAATCCACTTGTCACTATTACATTTCACAAACTGAATTGAGTCACCACCTAACCTCCAATCTCTACCTTGTCAAACGCGACCTATGGGAACCAAATTCAAGGATCATGCTATGTTCTTCAACTATTATCACAAACCTCCTCTCCAAAAGGACCAAAATACAAACCCTTTCTTCTCACCCCTTCCACCTCTACACCATGAGCCGAATCTCTCATGTCTTTGCAGGCAACCCTATAAGATCAAGAACCCCAAAACAAACTGACCCCTTTTCTCCACAATCTGCATTTCAGACTCTCAAGACCCTCCTTTTGAGTCACAGTCAAGAACCCATTTCCCCTGATTTCAAGGTCTTGCCTTTCAGAAAGGGAAAGCCTTTGGCCGGGACGACGGCCGATTCTCCTGCCGATGGGCCTAATTGGCATCTGGGGTGGTTGAGTTTGAGGGACTGTAAGGATTTCTTGGAGAGTTCAGAAGTGCGTCTCAGTGAGGATTCGTTGGTTTATTTGGGTTGTAAGTACGAGGATGATGTTGTCTATTGGGCTATTGACGTGTCTGATGCTAGTGGGTTGGTGAGTGAATTGGGGGCTAGGCAGTTTTGCTTTGTGGAGTTAAGGATAGTTAAGGACTCTTATGGTAGCCACAGATTGGGCTGATGCAAAAACAATGGGTGAGCTTGCGGTTGCTGGCCATGTAAGTGTTGCTTTCCCGGCAAATAAACGTTGTTTTTGGGGTTTTTATTTTTCATCTTTCGTTATGTATGTGAAATATTCAATCTATTAATTTCAAACCTTTATTTGCTATTGAATTCTAAGAGAATAGTTTTCAAATTGTATTTGCCTCTTTGGTAGGATTAGATTGACAACTAAACAGAATTGCTAACATTTCGCGAGATTTCATATTGGCTACTAACCTACGTTTTGATCACTGAATTTAAACGTATTTGTTATAATTTGGTCATTGTATCGATGTGGAGCCGACTTGGCATCAGCGGCTTCATGCCGCACTGGAGTGATCCAATATGTTGATCCAATATGTGGTTCCACACGTACTGCCACTTCTTCGTTCATCTCCAATACTAATCGTGAAACACCGTGAGCAGCAGGATGTTGAGAACCGAAAGATAAATCACGCGGACTCAAAGCTAGAAAAATCTATTAATTGGACTGATGGAAAAGCTGATGGGACGGGCTTGGCCTAGTTGACAAATGACTATAGTGCCACATTTCTCTTTCCATTAGTGGCTAAAGATATGGACATAGTGAGTCAGTGACTGAATTGTAACACAGTTTAAGTTTGTGATGAATTTGAAATAAAACCAAGTTTAATGATCAATGTGAAATTTTGCTGAAAGCTTATTGATCACCAATGTATATTAGCATCTGAGAAACATTTTAAGGCAGGGTATAGGTCCTTAGTGGCTGTGTGAAAAAGACAGCTTGATGTTGAGTGAAAATCTATAGCTCTCTTGATTGATTGTCATGGAGTAAAAATTAAAAAGACGAGACCAAGGATTCATTATTGTATATTATTTAAACATAGAAAGTAGAAGAGACGGTAAAAACTCAAAATTTATTTTCAATATTTCCCCAATGGAGGAGAGGATTTAGTGATGATAATAATAATTTGTGTGTGGAGCTATCTAACTTGTAAGCTTAAGAGGGTGAAAAATAATTGAGTATGAAGATAGAAGCAGAATTCAAAGAGAGGTTGCTGAAGGAAAAGTATTGAGAAAACCATTGACTACTAGCTTATTCACTTTTAGCACTTCCATAATTTTGTTACCCTTATAAGGTTCTTTAATTTTGATAGGTCATTTTAATAGGCGTTAAAGTGAATACCTGAGTATATGGGTTTTGTTGTGTTTGCACATTCCTTTTTGGGAATAACCTAAAATTTACCCCATAGAAGAAATCTGAAGGCGACTCAATAATTTAGAGTCGATATTACTGGCACTGCCATGTTGCTTCTGCGCTTCAAATGTATTACTACATATTGCGAAGCCGACACAGAGATGGCTTGTTTTGTTTGCCTAGGGAGTCTCTCTTTATCCACAGATAAATAAAGATTTCCCAATTCACCCAAGGGTTGCTGTAGTTAGAAACTTTTTCAAACACAAGCAATATGTTTGATATTGAGCTTGAGCATCCCATTAGTAGAATATTGAAAAATTGAAGAAATGCTTATTTGGAAGGTGATGAGGCAGCTAGTTTGAGTCAGACCTGAAGCTGACCACATCTTTAAAATCCCTGAACGTGGAAGCTTCGATGGCAATCGAGGATTCAGAAGAATGCTTACTGAAAGTTCTATTTCCTGTCACTTGATTTCCACTTTAAGATGCTCGTTACCAATCTCCAAAGGCTGTAGCTTACTAACACAATGTATAAATTCTCTCATTTTTATTTGGTCAGGCCAGAGCCCTGATAGAATGGCATAAGGTAGCTTGTTTTTGTGGATTCTGTGGAGGTAAGACTATCCCTATGGAAGCTGGGAGACGGAAGCAATGCTCAAATGAGTTGTGCAAAAAGAGGATTTATCCTCGAGTTGATCCAGTATGTGATGTGACTTTTCTTTCTCATTAGCTGAAATTTTGATATGTCATATGGATCATTCTCTGATTGTTGTAACGAACAGGTCGTGATTATGTTAGTCATAGATAAAGAAAATGACCGTGTCCTATTAAGTAGACAGTCAAGATTTGTGCCTCGCATGTGGAGTTGCCTTGCTGGCTTTATAGAGGTATGTGTTTGGTCCTTCCATTTTATCGAGCCACTTTTTTTACACTGAATTGAGGAACTTGTTTATCTAATCATATCAATCTGGGGAAGCAGTTTATAATGTTTATTTCGGTATACGCATCAATTATCATATTCCACTGTTGAAATGTTCCCACTGTAATTTTGTCATTTTGTCTCCTTGCACTTTCCCCTTTATTCTTTTTCCATTCTTTTCTATAATATGACTATACTTAATTGTCATCAGCCAGGAGAAAGCTTAGAAGAGGCAGTGAGGAGAGAAACATGGGAGGAAACCGGCATTGAAGTTGGTGAAGTTGTATACCACAGTTCTCAGCCATGGCCTGGTACGGTTAGGTTTTCCGTGTTCCATTTTCCTTTCTATTTGTGCTTTCAACTTTTGTTATGGTTGATTTTGCAAGATGATGATTTCGACTTGGTTTGATATAAATTAGCAGTTGAATAAAAATAGACCTCAAGACGATAGAACATACAATAATTTTGGCTTGTGACTAGCAGAAGAAATAGAGCTATGAGAGACTTGGATATAACTCCGGCCTACACATTAGCGGGCAAGTTGAAGACAATATATAAATGATATACACTTGGCCCAAATAACAGCCTAAGCTTTTAGTTCTGCTAAATTTTGCTGCATCTATTTGCCCCCTCTCTAATAGTTTAAGTTTTTAAATGAGGCAGATAATTAGGTAAACATGATATTAGAACGAGGAGATCATTAGTTCAAGTCTTGCCGCCATCCATTATTAGAAATTTTGCATGTGTTAGACATTTGATAAAAAATGAACGCAGCCTCTTGAGAAGTGTGTTGAAGACAAAATAAATGAATATATACTCTATCCACTTAAGCTTTTAAATAAGGTGTCTTTTTGGACACTGCACGTGCATACCTTTTATGGCTTGTTTCACAAGGTGGAGTATTCGGACAGCATTGTATAATAGAAAGAAGGAAAAAATATATAGTTCATAGTACTGTTCAATATAATTACACCTGTGTCTGGTAATGGTGCAATTTTATCCCTATCTTTGCATGTATGAATTAACAAATTTATGATAAAATGAAAGTAAACAAGTTTGGCAAAATAAGAACACTGCAAGCTCCCTGATCATGGTACATGTTATGGAAATTGGAATGCTCTAATATCAGTTTGTTGTGAAAAGATAAGAGATTAAGCTACAATATCAAATAAAAATCACAAGAACACAAGAATAAAATAATTTTGTAGAGAATTGAGATTTTATTATAATATAGAAAAATAATACGAAGATTATGTGTTTATGATTTGTCTGAAAACTTCTAACTTCTATTAAATCATAATGAAGAGCCAACTATATATAATGAACAAATAGGAGACGTTTAAACCCTTATAGTAGAGTTGTAGATGAAGTAGAATACCAAAAAAAAGTCCAAAACGAAAAGGAGATCAAAACAGCGAAGGGAGTAGAACAGGTGGCGCCGCGGCTCCACTCTTTGGGTGTTGCAGCGCCAGGGTTGGCCTGCTGTTAATATTTACAGGCGTAGCTACTAGGTTCCTCGTCTCCGACCTAAACTCATTCCAATGATATTTTTCTATATTCCAAAGTTTTTTCAAGTTCAACACAAATTTCTACTCCCAATGGAATTAAAAAAAGTAGAACCTCAATTATAATTTGTAAGAAAACTTGAATAGGATTTCGCAATTGCATTCTAGATATGATTTTTAATTAATGTGCACTTTAATTAAAATTCGGGTCACACTCAAATTCTAACAATACAAGACAATCAAAAACTACATAGCTGCTAATCGGCTCGTAATAATTGTATATTTAAGCATCATTAGGAGCTAGAATTGGTTAATGCTCCTCGACGTTTCATTTACAAGACTAGAAATATAAAAAAAATTAATTTCTTTTTTCTGGTAATGTGAGTTTGAATTATTTTTTTCCCCAGCATGTCATGCTTTGTTTTTGGAACCAAAAAGTAAGAGGAAAGACAAAAAAACATTGCAGATTAAGACTAAACATAATGGAAACTTAATATATCTTCTCAAACATATCAAAATCTTAGTTTGATTATATATACATTGCCCTTAACAGGGCTCTGAGGAACATCCTAATTAAGATGTATGCTATGAAGTTTCAAGGGAACTGAATGTTTCAACTGAAGCTAAACTAAAGGAAATTATCCCATTGTTGAGTGCTAGGAAGCATGAACACTTTGGTCAGGGCAAACCATGTTGTGGAAAAAAAAAAAAATCATATTATGTAAGGCATTTTTCAATTTGTAGTTGACATGTATTTACATTTTTGTAGTTGGCTAGTTGCACATATTTCACATTAGTCCTGTAAATTTGATTTGCAAATAATGGAAATGGGGTTTACTAATCCAAATGGATTGTAGATTTTCACTGCATCTTGTTTTAGCACCAACGTATTTTTACTTGGTTTCTCCTCAGTTGGGCCCAGCAGCATGCCATGCCAGTTAATGGTTGGGTTCTATGCATATGCCAAGTCTTTGGAGATAGACGTGGATAAGGAGGAGTTAGAAGGTACTTTTATTATACTGATGGATTCTAAATGAACTTTCCCTTTCCACATTTTTATTTTATACCACAGCAAATTTCTTTCCTGCCAGTTTGATGAAAAATTAATCCACAGATTAACCATACTGTATAACCACACTCAGTCTTACACTTCCCATGCGCACATGCAAAGGGGGTAGTCCACGTGCATGTTCAAATTAGTATCCACCCTCGCGCGCCCAAAGACACACTCCCTACTGTCAAATCATGTGGTTGTTATCTTAAAAAAAATTCATTTTCTCAGACGCTCAATGGCACACTCGAGAAGATGTAAAGAAGGCTCTTGCATTTGCTGAATACAAGAAGGCACAAAAGACAACAGCAACTAAAGTAGACCAAATGTGCAAGGGGGTTGAGAAGGGGCAAAACTTGTCTGCAGATTACACTGTCGAAAGTGGGGAACTAGCTACTATGTTTATCCCGGGACCATTTGCAATTGCTCATCATCTCATCTCTTCGTGGGCCAATCAAGTTGATGATGGTGATGGAGCACAGATGAAACAATCTGGCAATTCGTTCTCAAGCTTGTAGTTTCAGAACAAAACAATTGTCAATTACGAATGTTCGAAAATTGTACTGTTTTATGCACGTGTCGACTTGTAAATCCTATTTTTCCTTTTAACAATGTTGTTTCCTAGAGAATGTGTATCTTTTACATTCAAACTTTTAAATCCCATCATCATTTACGAAATCCATTTTATATTAAATCTTTTTCTTTATAAGGGATAAGACCATGTAGTTTACTTTACCAAGCAAGCCGTAAAAGTTTGTGATTTAAGTTACGACTTTTATATTTAAGTTACGACTTTTATATGCAGTTGACGAAGATTTTCTTGAAGTAGGCAAGACTGTGTCACACATAGCCCAAAGTCGAGTAGTGACATTGAATATGCTTTAAACTATCTCCTTATGTATGTTTACCTGCTCATTATATTATGTACAGATTTGCTTATCATCTCTATAGAGGAAGTATATGCACATATGGTGAAACTTTGAACATTTGTTATATTTATACCTCGGTATATCCTGTTAAATTTCTATGCTTCTTTGCATCAGAGAGTACTCATTTGATTGTCGATCGACCTAAAGAATCCATAGGGTCGAGACATCTCTTAAGAATCATCTCGAGGCAGAAGAGAAGTCCTTGGGACTCGTCCAAACAAAAGATGAACATATTCACACCTCGAAGCGAAAGAGTTAGAATTGCAATTCTTGAAAGATTGCTTGCTCCTTCAATGTTATTATTGTTCAGTGCTTCAATCGCATGCATTATCACATGCTCCATTGTTGGCTTATCTGGCAGCACATCCTCCAAGCCCTGAAATGAAATGCACCAAACTGCGTAACAAGTCTGTTGTATTGGACATTTTAATAAATAGGATTTTAACTTTGTTTTTGCTATTTAATCTGTTCAGGTGTTCGCTTATTCTGGATCATCTTTTAGCTGCTTACCAAAGCGACACAATCAATAAGAGAACTAGTACACAAGTTCGTCCTAGCGTCTAGGGCATTTTAAACAAAAAGATTCTAGATTGTGACTTGAACCGAAAAAATAACATCTTTGAATAGGACTTGGGAATGTATCTCTCAAGTATAGGAAAATGATGTTATTCTTAGTATGCGGGATTTAGAAGGAGATTTTGCAGAGGTTTGCGATTTTTTTGCAACTAAATTTAGACCTACATTAGATAATTACTCCGACGAGTCCGACCAAAGTAATGATAACATATATAATGCCTGTTTGACATGTCTTTTGAAAAATCAAAAGGAGTTTTAAAGCTCAAAAGTTGTCTTTAAATTCATTTGGCTAATTTTATGAAAGTGATTCTTTCAGTCATAAGAACTTTTAGATGAAACTTTCAAAAGCTTTTCTACATGAAACAAAAGTGAAAGTTTTGCGAAATAGGCTCATCTCGACCCGGCCCACATAGTGATCGGCCCCATTTTCCAAGACGGGCCCTGGATTACTAAAACGAATTAGGCCCTACATGGTCAGGTACAAAAACTAGTTGGGCCGGACCAGCTAGCCCACAAGTACAGGCCCAATTTTGTTGAGACCTTTTACTGCCATT
The DNA here is from genome assembly GCA_903798345.1 of Fraxinus anomala. Taxonomy (NCBI): domain Eukaryota; kingdom Viridiplantae; phylum Streptophyta; class Magnoliopsida; order Lamiales; family Oleaceae; genus Fraxinus; species Fraxinus anomala. The sequence continues at coordinate 18,183 of CAIGRN010199823.1, read as the reverse complement.
GCTCCAAATTTCAGGTTCCTCTGATACGAACCTCTCAGTAACAGTGGAGTTTGACGAATCTGAAAACCCTCACTGAAGACTAGTTTCACTGAGACAGATAAAAGAATGGCATTTTTTCTCAAAAGACTGAGCAAGGCTGCACCGATCGCATTCGGCGGCACCAGTTTCCGCGTGCCTTTTGGAGCTCTTGCCGCGATTTCTGGTGGCTTCTCGTATTATTACTACTTTTCGTCGCCAAATTTGGTATTTTCTCATTTCAATTTCATCATACTATCGACTGTAAAAGTGGTGGCTTTGAATTTAATAAATAATTTCATTTTGTTGATGCTGTTATTTGAATTAGTGTATTTTTGAGCTTGAAATTCTCGTTCTAATTCTATGGATTTTGCTTTAATACGAAATAGTGTGAAATTTGTGATAGCGAGGGATCTGCAATGTACTCATATTTTGCCGAATTACTTGTTATTTATTACGTGATACTCTTTAATTTATTTTATGGTTTACTAGAAGACCATTTCCAACCACACGTTGACCCAATAAAATATTCTAAATGTATACCATAAACTTTTCCCTACTTTTTTAACCACACATTCTCCTAAAAATGACTGTTCAAAACTTTTTTCTACCAAAATAGTTGTCAAACAAGCACTTAATATGGTGGAATGATCAAATCCCATTTTCTGGATATTATTTTTTCTGGTTTAGGTAATTTTGTATAATGGCGTATTCTTTTTAATTCAGGTTTATTTAGATCAGCCCAGTGAAGATACTTCTCCAAAAGTTGGTGGGTTCTCCTATCCTTTCTACAATTGTTAATAATTTCAATCTCGATTCAAGTCTCAATTATTTCTTGTGGTGATTAAATCCAAATCTAAGTCAATTACACTGCTGTAACAGTACTTGTACTTGCAACTGGGATGTATTGGCTGAAGCAACTATTTCTCTTTATACAAATGCACTTGGTTAGCAACTCATAAGAATGAAGGTATCTCCACTAGCAACATGGGCTTGCATAACTCTTCTCACATTGAAGGTTGTGGAGTAAGGAGTTTATCCCTTGAGAGGTGCAGTGAGAAGACCACAAATTCTGCACCTTTGAACTTGGAATCTTGGATTAAAACAAAAAGAAATAAAAATTCTAAGATATAATATGGACCAGTATTATTGCAAAAGATTTCTGTCCTTGAGCCTTGAGATATATCTGATGCCGGCATGCCGTACTTTGAAGTGAAGTGACTTTGTGGTTTATGATATTGACATTTTTTGCTAGATTTAAGTAACCTTTTATTTAAGGAGCTGTACACAAAACATGCATTAAAATCTGGACTAGTTGATTCCTCTACAAACCTTACTGTAAGTAGCTCAGAAGCATCAAGCTTTGGAATTCAATGAGGCTTATGGAGCCAAAGAATGTCTAGAAGTTCATCCTTTAACTGTTACATCCATAGACAAACCGGGGAGGTCGAAAATCAAGTTGTGAATATGACCTATAGAATTAATTTTTGACTATGTAGAATTCACTTGAATTTTTTCTTTTTCTTTTTCTTTTTATTTTATTTTTTTATTTCGATTATTTTTTTGAACTCTGTTAGAATATGCTAGGTTAGGGAGATTTCTTCTTTAGTCCTCGGCCTATATCTCACGAGCCATTTCGCTCACAGACACTCGTATAATTTGGCTAAACAAATTCATGTAATTGGACACTTTTGATGGTAAGGCATGTAGCTGAAAGCCATAAATCGTTTGATGAAATTTTATGACAATGTTATTGTTCTTTATTTTCAGCACTAAATCCTGATAAATGGATTGAATTCAAACTTCAAGACAAGGCACAGGTCAGCCACAATTCTCAGTTATTCAGGTTAGCTTATTGTGCTTTCTATTTATCAAATACCTTATGGTTCTTTAAAATTATGATGGTAGACAAGACAAGGCACACGTCATTTTGTTTGTATGAATATGTCATATGAGTTGTATCTTAACTGTGTGAAAAAGAAAGTCTGGAGCTGTGTTGGTGCTGGATGAGAGTAAACTTCTGGAAAGGAGGCAGGTGTAATTTCTGGTTTGGAATGTGAATACTTTGAGGAGTAATGACATTAAATGCATTATTTTATGCAATCTAGTTCATAGCAGAAACATCCTGAGACATTGTAATTAGTAGGGCATGTAGTGGCCTTTTGGGCAAAGAAGATTCCTTAATTTGTAAATGGTAGAAAGCGGATTCTTCAAACTTTAAGGTTTATATGCATTTATTATTCATAATTAACATAGTGCATCTCCTTCTTCTTGATTGGCTAAACTGTGAAGGTAATTAATGGATTTTCATTTGCCCTCTTTTTTCTCTTGAACCATTCTGGTGACTGCAAAGGAAAAAAATTAGTAGTTTCTCTTGTCAATTGTGTTTGTTATGCATTCAGTAGCATCATACCTAGAACTTAGTGTGATCTATTAAAACATGCAGTATCTAGGATTCTTACCATATTCCGTAGAACTTATTTAACTGAAATTTGTAAAATCTAGGTATGGGATCTACTTTAATACTTGATCAATTGCAATATTTTTACAGATGTTAATGCAAAAGAGATTATTATCAGATATCTTTGCTCTATTGTAATGTAAGTATATTTAATCATTCTTTTGTTCTAATATTCCAGGTTTTCATTTGATCACACTGCAAAGTTAGGTCTTGATGTTGCATCCTGCATTATTACGAGGTACATTCGGCTACACTTAAGAATTTTCAGTATGATTATGTTCTACCAGCCTCAACAAGGTTATGAGTTGTGGTGGATTTGACCATAACATTGATGGCTAAAGAGGTTAGGGAAAAAGGTTGAAGATTTTATATGGTTGCTAAGAAAGGTTCGGATGCCAAATAAAAACTGTTCACATAGATGGTGAATAGTACTTTTGCTAGAACCTAAGAACTCTTATGGTTTCTCAATAGGCTTTCCTGGATATACGTTCACAGCACCGGTGGATCCAGCACCCGGCGAGCCCTAGCGGCCACGCGTGCTGGATCCGGTGGGAACAGTTTTTTTTTTTACGTTGACAATGAATAAACATTTTAGATTATATACTTGGTACATTTTAGCGGTTTTAATGCAATTGTAAAAATTCAAACTCGTGCTCTTTCTTTGAATTATACACAACTTGGCCACAATATCATTTGGTGAATATTGCTAATTTTTACAACAAAATTATATATGCTCAGTTTTTGTTTGATTTTTTTTTTTTTAAATATATTTTTCTCTCTTTTTTCAATCGCACATTTTTCAATAAAATAATATTATATGCAAATTCAAAACTTTTCATTATTTTTAACCACATTCTCCATCAAATCACTATTTCAAAATGCGTTTTTTGCAAAAAATGGGCATCAAACGGTGCTCTTAATATTTTGTTATTGACAACGGTCGACGATCCACAGCCGCTCGTGCTGACTCAAAATCCTAGATCCGCCACTAGTCCACAAAAGTTTGATTCTGTTATACGTTCTCCATTGAAGGTCTCATAGGAGTCTGCCTTTTCAGCTTGTCCTCATTCTGAAATGCAACTTGACCCTCCTCTTCCATGCTAAAATGTCAGACATGCAGCCAGACAAAATAGTAATTGTGGATTTAATCCTTTTCAGTACGTAGAAATCATCACATTTGCATTCAATGAAAATTTCAATCATGTGTTCAATTTATAGAACTTTTTTTCATTCACCAACATGTTTCATTGCACCAACCATGAGAATTGTAGGTGGAGTTGTTGTAACTGGGAATTGGACTACACGAAGTATAAAAGACATTTGGCCCCTGTTTGGTCCCCATTTTTCCTTCAACCACATATTTCATGGAATCCATAACTCTTATCAACTTTTCTATCACATATTTCTTCAACTTTATCAAAATCCCACCCAAAATTTTGATTTTTAGCCAAACCAAACAGGGGCCTAATGTCAACACCTGATCAAATGGTGGTATAATGTGTTCACTGATGTTCTGCCCATCAAATTCTTCATTTTCCTTTCAGTTGAACCCCCTCAAAGAAGAGTTTTCGCATCAATCGAGCTATGTGATTTAAGTAAGCTTTCTTTGACATATATCAAATCAAGAATGACCTAACCGACTCTATGGAAATTAAAAAATTCCAACTTCACATTGCTACCACATCAATTAAGAAGAGTATTCTAGCCCTCTAAATTTCAGCTTTTGAGGGCATTGTGCAACTGTTGGTTGAAACTTGAAAGATCACATTCCTTCATTAAAGGAGCGTAAGTTGGGAATATCTGAACTGGGAATTCGAAGATGAATTTTTTGACTCCTTCAGATTCTGATCTAGAATTACTGAGGGAGGATCGTGGAAATTTTGCTGCCCGAATTACACTATTGTTGAGCAATTGAAGCATCATCAGAAGCTGTTGAAGTCCCACGTGTTCCTTCTAGTCCTTCAGATTCTGATCTAGAATTACTGAGGGAGGATCTTGGAAATTTTGCTGCCCCAATTACACTATTGTTGAGCAATTGAAGCATCATCAGAAGCTGTTGAAGTCCCACGTATTCCTTCTAGTGACTGAAAGCTGGAATTAATGTCAGCAAATTCATTTTGATATAGTATCCATTCTGAACTCTCAATATCAGCTTGCATATCATTACGAATGTCACTTAATGGATAATCTTAAACTTAGGATCTTTTGGCTCTGGTGCCAAAATTGATGTAAAACTGCTTAAACTAGTTTGGATTCGTGGTGGTTTAACATAGATTGTGGCTCGGAGTCTACATAAAATGTTGGGATTGAATATGATCGAGAGGAAAGTGTTTGTGAGCAAAATCATGTCTGTTCATTAAATTGGGGTTGATTGGTCTAAATATGTTACTGTGAAGAGATGGACCTCACAGCACTGTATTTATGATGCTGAAATCACAGGAAATTAGAGAGGAAGACTGACCTTTTGACAAGGCTTCTTTCTTTGCATGGAGCTCATAACCTTTAAATTCGGCTTCCTAGTTCTTCTAATTTTTGTATCAAGTGATTGATGATTCCTAGTGAACTCTTGATGCGAGACAACCATAGGCTGACTATTAGTGATAAACGAAAAAACTTTTCGACATATTGGTGAAGAAAACATAGAGAACAACTACGGGTCTTTTTTTAGACACCAAAGCCCTAGTAGGTTTTCAAACTCTAATCGGAAAAACTCATCGAATTACCAAACTTAAACTTTCAACTCAAAAGAAATAAAAACTTGGTGGACTGTTGATTACGAGTGTGTTTGGTGCATATTAAAATGAAAGAATGTATTTTTTTTGAAATGATGTGATGAAGAATATGTGGTCGAAAAAGAAGGAAAAAGTTATTGATGTGATGGAAAATGTTATTTTAATGAATAATGTGTGGTTGAAAATGAGTATAAGAATGAGAATGAAAAAAATAATGTGGCTCAAACAGGGACTACATGTGTTATTGAATTAACGAAAATTCCGCACTAAAAAATGCTTAAATAAAATCAGATTAATTAGTAATGATCTACCTAGATAGGATTCACGAGTGATTTGGGCGTTATAATATTGCAAAGGAGCATGCAATATTTAAAGATTTTTCCTTCGAACTTGGATTTCCTAGAGCATTTTTTACGCAAGAACGTGACAATTTGACAACAAACGAAAAAATGAACAAGAAAGAAAAGGGGATCAAAGAAGAGAAGAATTTATGGCAAGAGAAATAAAAATATTCAGATATTCAAGGGTGTCTGTAAACTAAAACCTAAGCCCCTTTATATAGAGAAAGGTCTTTCAAACTAATTAATCTTTCGATCTAAACAAACTTGTAATGAAAGATAATATTGATAAATATCAAACTCCTAACATATAAAATGAACTCAAATTCTACTTCTTTTTAGTCTATTTCCTTGAATAGACTTTTAGCTGCTTCCTTGTTGCATCACTTTTATTGGCTAATATACTCCCCTGCTGGGATAAAAATTGTCCTCAAGTTTTTTTAAGTATGACAACTGAATAAATCCCAACAAATGATGTTGTATTCTTTGAACCCATAAAAACCAGCAAGGAAGCTAGTGACTAAGGTCTTCATCAACATATCAAACCTGTCAGGCCTTTGGCTCCATTGGACCTTTCTCCGCTTTTTGTTGACCAGCAAATTTGACTTCCTACTAGGTTCGACTGAGGGCCTTTCACCTGAATAGAGTTTTACTTAGGTAATTGACTTCTAAGATGGGCAACTTCAGGAGAAAAAGAGGCATTTATCCATTACATGGATGGTGTGCTTCCATTCCTTTCTATATATTTCATTTGTCTCAGTCTAAAGAGAAAGAAATGTGATTCAAGAAAATAAATCTGTGCTTGTGAAGTTGCAGTAATAGAAAGCATGAAGTCTAAATTAGAAGAAGAATTTGAATGTTCTAATTCTGTCTGGTCACAAGAGTGTTTTCATGCCCAATAATTCCTTTCTCTATCTAAAATTTACCAATTTATGAAGACATCTATCCTTTATGGTGACGAATTCATGTATCTCAAATCATTTTCTTAAAATCCTTCCTTGGGAAAACACTCTTTTGGCAATGATGGAGTTGAAAGGACAACAGAGAACATAAGGTTAACCCAGCTTGTAGGCATGATAAAATCCTGCAAATGGAGCCAAATTGTCGTAGGGAAAACTTAGGGCTGAAATATCATGGTAAAAAAAAAGGAAACAGATCTGAATATAGGCGCAGCAAACTGAGAAGAAAAAGAATAAAGAGCAGAGAGACTAGCGATTTGCAACACAAGGTTTTTGACAAAATATCATACAACATAAATTATGTTCAAATACCAAACTAACACTAATTACTTTAAAGCCCAAGAAATAAGAACTCCCATATAAATGAAGTATTTTCCATATATCATGGAAAGAGTAACTAACTTGATACTATGCAAAAGAAGCATCTTCTACATATGACATGAATTTATGGTGAAATTGCAAAAAATTCTGAGTTTACTGAAAAAATTCTGGAAAAAGGCAAAAAGCTAATTCATTATACTCTAAATAGGAGCAACTCAGGAGGATTTGAGCTCTAGAGTATTGTCAAAGAGTCCTGCATAGTTTTAAAGATTTTTTTCGTAAACTTGCTTTACTAGGGCACTTTATTGGCTATAGAAACTATTTGGCTATGTCTGCTATAACTGACTCCTAAATACTCGTTTTTCTTGAAGGGCACCAGCAGGACAAAATCCTGAAGGAAAACCCAAATATGTTATTCGTCCGTAAGTTCGCATAATCATACTTTCCCATGCTCTACCACCCCCCCTTTTTGTTATATATAATTATTTGTAATTAGCATTCAATTTCTGTGTGCCAACGTGTGTTCACTTTCATGATATTAAATTCCTCCCTACATTTACTTCCCCTGATGTTAATAATCTGTCTTCACTTGTTCTTGATACAATTTTTGGATGTACAAGTAGGAAGGGAAAAAAATTGTTCATACTATTCTGTTCTATATCATTGATCTTGATATTTCAGTACTCTTCATTTCCGTTTTGGAATGTCCTCAAATTTTGACCTCTTTTTAAATACTTGATCACTTCCGGAGATTCGGAGAATACAACAAACCAAGACAAGTAAATCTGGAAAAAGGGTTGTTTTAAAATTATGAATTGAAATTTTTAATTTGTATGCAGAAGGCACAATTCCTTAATTGAAAATAAACCATGTAGACCTGTGAAGTTCTATCGAATGCTAGGTTTTGAGAGATGATTTATTAATTATTTATTAATATGCCAAATCAATAAAATTCAGGAGCTTGTTCTTTTCAGTTATACACCTATATCGGATCCAGATGCCAAGGGATACTTCGATTTATTAATTAAGGTATGGGTTGTCTGTCTAGTTTGCTTTTATATCTGGTAATCTTTGTTTAATTATGTGCTTTTCTCTTCATATGTAAATATTTTGTTTATGGTCATGTCTTAAAATGCTTTGGAAACTTCACAGGTGTATCCAGAAGGTAAAATGAGCCAGCATTTTGCCAGCTTAAAACCAGGAGATGTCGTAGAAGTGAAAGGGTAAGTTTTATAAGATTGACTATCAGGCAAGAAGCATTTTAGTTATCATCATACCAATGCGGGGTTCCTCTTCTTGTTGTCTTGCAGACCTATTGAAAAGCTCAGATACAGTCCCAATATGAAGAAACATATTGGCATGGTAAGATCATGATTTTGAAAATTTACTGCAGAACATGGTATACTTTGGAATCAAGATACAAATAATAAAAGAAAGAAACAAATCGAATTTGGATCATGACCATGTAATTTCAGAAACTTTCTCTACAAATGTAAATTCTGGAATAAGCTGCATCAAAAGTTGATAGCCTTTGCTAAAACCTCGTCATATGTGTATGTGCAAAACACATGGAATGCTGCAGATCACATAAGTGTGAGAATTTAAGAATCAATTACAATTAGCCCTTGTTTGGTTCCCAATATTTTAAAAATACATTTTTCTTTCTTATTTTCTACCACACATTTTTCAATAAAATAATATCACACGCAAACCCAAAACTTTTTCTTATTTTTTAATCGCACATTCTCCATCAAAATACTATTCCAAAATGCATTTTGGGCGAAAAAAAGGGGGCTCAAACAGGCTCTTAATGTTTGAATTTAAACTAGAATAACAGTTGAAGGTGGGGTTTATGTCGAAGTATGTGTTCGGATTTATCATTCTACACTTGCTTAGTATATTAATGCTGTCTGTTATTTTCCCATAAAATCCAAGAGATCCTTGAACTTTCATTTTTATCTTTGAAGCTACAGTTCTTACAAGATGAAATTTTTAACTTTATTTACTCTTTAATTTATGTTCTTAAACCAACTAGTCCAGATTGTCATATACGATTTAGAAGCAGATCCTCACGTCTAAATTATCCACCTTCAGTATAGTAGAACTTCTCTACAGTCATAATGTTGGGACCAAACTAATTTTATTACTATGAGGGGTGTTATAACTTAGCCCCTGTTTGATGGCCATTATTTAGGGAAAATCAATGTATTGAATAGTGATTTTTAGGAAAATGTGCGGTTAAAAGTAGGAAAAAAAAATTGGATATATATGCAGAATATTTTATTTTATGAATATGTGGTTGAAAATGAGTATGTAGAAAAAAGAGTTTTCAAATAATGGTTGTCAAATAGGGCCTTAATAGAAGTGTAGTTACAAACATTGCTGTTTTGACTTAGTTATCCTTAGTGCAAGTGGTATGGGGTGAAGTATGAACTACATGAATAATTAATTAAGAGCATGTCAAAACAAAGGTATAGACATTATTTCAAAAAACTAGCACATGTATCTTTTCGTGTTGGAAACATGCAAAGTTATCTTAAATGTTTAATGTAACAGAGAATATTTTTTGTCTCAAACAACTTTAGATAAATATTTTATTTCATCTTAAACCTTTAATATAACCGAGCTTATATCTTTTGCATATACGAATAATTATTACTATGTGGAGGCAAGTTCCTTAAGATGGGGCCTAGAAAAATTATAACTTATTACAATATGGAGTTTATTGTTATTTCTAACTGGCCCAAGCTAGGACCAAATTTTTTTACGACTGTGGAGGTTATTTTATAGAGTATCAACTACAGAGAGGTCTTACTCTATCTAAGTTTATACAAATGATACGTCATATTCTATTATGTATATTATCTTATATGGTACATCCTGTGTCTTGATTTTTCTTTTTGGAAAAAAGAATAAACCAACTGTAAGTATCTCCATATATAGTGTGGTAATTGGTGAATACAATCATAATGCTTTCAAATTGGAATAATGAACTATGCAGTTTACATCAGTTTTTTGAATTTACACTTAAAATTTTATATTCAGGTTGCAGGAGGCTCTGGCATCACTCCGATGCTTCAGATAATAGATGCTATCCTTAAAAACCCTGATGATAATACCCAGGTAAGAATAATTATTTAATCATTTTTTTTTTTTCACATTTAAAACTTGAGTATTTAACGTCACAATGTGGGCTGTATTTCATTATTATAAGCATGCTTTCTTTACATCATATTGGTTACTAATTTTTACCCTGTAGGTGACATTGCTCTATGCTAATGTATCTCCTGATGACATACTTCTCAAAAAGAAGCTAGATGTACTTGCAGCTAAGCACCCGAACTTGAAGGTGCTTCCAGAATTATCACATAAGCATTACTATATGTTTTGAATTTTTTTCTTTATCTTTTGTATTGAAGTATCCTTTGTGTGTGAGAGGTATTCTACACTGTTGATAATCCAACAAAAGATTGGCAAGGAGGCATGGGTTACATATCAAATGACATGGTTAAGAAAGGATTGCCTGGCCCTGGTGATGATACACTTATTCTTGTAAGCTCTCTCTGCTATGCATACGATTCTCATCTTCTCGAAAAAAGCTATCAACATATCGGAATTAAATTAGATCTGCCTGCTAGGTTACTGCAAAATGATAATTTTAAAAATAATTGTGACAAAAAAAATAAAAATAAAAATTCAATGGTAATATGATGCTGTAACAATAAAAACCAAAAACCAAACCGTTATCGCAATAAATTTGGGGTTACTTTGTGATTGGTTTGCTACTGTGTTCAACCTATCACTACATCTATTAAAAGATGAAGTAATCAAATCTTCTGTAACCACGTCTTGACTTGAAACCATTTTAAATTTGGTATACTTTCTTTCTCTTTTAACTGGATTGCATTGCTACTGTATGAGAACTTCTTTATGCATGCATACTCCTACACCATATTCATCATTTCCTTAAATTTATCCTTGATTGGTTCCACCTCTACTTATTGTTATCATTGATTATATTCTTATAATTGGTAACGAATTTCTGCGTTCTGGGACATTCTCTAAATTCGCAAAATCATTGCTGTGTGTAATTTATCTTTTCCAGATTATGTAAATGTTGATAACATGAGTAAATTGTCGTTTCCAAAAATTAAAAACATAGGAACTCGAATCTTTCCAACAATCTTGGTTTCAAGTGGTGAGGTTGGTGGGAAAATAATTGACTTAAACTAGACAGGTAGAAAGGAAAAAACATGAGTTGGGATTTGGAAGTCTTAAAATCATATTTTGGTAATTTGAATTTATCTAACTGAATGATGAAAAATCTTCCCTTTCCTATATTACTAGCCTGCCCAAGTAATGAAAGACATTTATATTTTTTATGGTGTTCGATTTTCCATTAACCTTGAAGCTGGGTCGATTCTATTACTACATCTTTTACGGAATTTCTGTTCATTTTCCAGGTCTGTGGTCCTCCTGGAATGATGAAACATATATCCGGTGACAAGGCAAAAGATTATTCACAAGGAGAGGTATATTTTATATATCTTTTAAGAAAAAATGTTTCTCCAAAATTTCTCTCCTCTTCCAGTCTTTAATGATATTACATTTTTTCCTCTCTTGCAGTTGACTGGCATACTCAAGGAGCTTGGATATACAGAAAACATGGTATACAAATTTTAACTCACTGAATCAATGTGTTGCATAGGCACATATGCTCCATTACTTCCTGAGCAATAGTACGAGTACACGGAGTAATAATTTCTGCGGGAAACGTCATATTTTGATACACACTGTATGAATCTATTAAGTCGTTTACAATCTGGTTTCCCTACTCTTTCTTTTCTGCTTATCGATCTTTTAATTTGGTTGGTCTTCAGAAATATTTGGATGAGTTATTCACATTATACAAGACTAGTAATACACATCAATGATATGTTTTGGTTTGGTCTAGGAGTCATTGATAATATTAATGAAGATAATCTTGAAATATACGTTTGTGTATTACTGTTTTGTTGAGTCTAATCGTAGAACTGTTATATTTTCACAATTCAGTCAAATAGAATGATTGATTTGGTGAAAAAGGGTAAAAGTTTGAGTTTTTATGTTTAAATATATGTAGTTAAACCTATTTTTAAAAATTCAAGCAAAATATTTCTCATATTACTTCAAATAACGTTCAAAATCTGCGTAAATGCATGACCTTTTTGGCGCATTTGCCTCTAACCTATGAAGTTTTTGAGAAAATGGTCCATAACCTTCGAATCTTGGCGCAAACATTCTCGACCTTTCACTTGATAATCGTAATTTGTTCTTTTGATGATTTTCACTTAATAGATTGTTAAAAATGTAAAAAAAAAATTATTTGAAGATTAAAACGTCCCATAGTGTACTTAAATAAATAAAATAAAATAATTATAAAATTATAAGACAGAAAAAATCAACTTATCCTACCAACCAATTCCTATTAAGAGCATTTCAAGTGCAATCATGACTAAAGAACTTTTATAGAACAGACCCCAGTAACAAAAGATTTTCCCAACTTATAATCATTTAAAAGAGGTTCCCACTAATTTTTCTTGATTAAATTTAAATTTAAGTGATTATAAGTTGTATTTAGTGAAATGATCCTTCCTACAAGTGAAGATTTAATCTGACTTTCATTTTACTTTTTATTTTTTTATTTAATTACAATAATGGTTATTTTGGTCTTTATATCAAAATTTTGACATTTTGATCACACTATAATTTTTATTTTGTTACACCACATTTTAATTAAACTTAAGGTTTTCAATCTTTACTCATTATTATAATTATGTCTCTAGCGATTTTTCAAGGCATTCTTATCCTCAAACCTTTTATTAGTTGACATATTTTGTATTTGATAACATTTAATGTCCAAAAATTTCGTTGATATATTGTATAACTTATTTTTCCCTCATTTCAAAATATGAAAACAAAATATTTTGATATAAATCATTATCGAGATATACTAATTAATAGAAGATTGAAGACAAGAATTTGACAAAAAAAAAAATAATAATAAATGCTCCAATAAGCAAAGATTGAGGAACTTAAATGTAATTAAAATATGATATAACAAATAAGAATTGTGGCCAACATAATCACCCTTTGATCATATAAAATATTACATTAGCATATATATAGAGGAAAATTTCATAGTATACCCCAAAGGAGCAATCGTAGTGCAGGATCTGCTATTGATCATATAATCTATTTGTGAGAGAGGATGAGTGGTTTGCAAAGGTCAGAAATATCCTTTAGAAGACAAGGTTCTTCAGGGTTGGTTTGGGATGACAAGTTAAATTTGGAGGTGAAGAAGAAAGACGAACACAACAGCAACAACGACAAACGAAATATAGAATCAAACCCCAAGATTACACGCAATCGGTCGAACGAAGGGAATATATGTCGATCTAGGACAGTTACACCAGCAGTCGAACCACCATCTCCGAAGGTCTCTGGTTGTTGTGGCATATTTGGGAAGCCAGCACTGTCTTCCCAGAAACAAAAACCTACTCATCGTAAGTTATAGTTGCTCTGCATGCTGTTTTTGTTATGTGTTTGAAATAAAAACATTGTTAGTTGATAAAAAAGCTGTGTCTTCTCAACCAAATTTAGTTATTGATCAGTTCTTGTATAATAGTTATGTGTTGTTTATGTATTTATGAAAAAAGTTCAATTGCATTTAGTTTAACACACTTGCACACAATTCTCCTAATGTCGACTCAACTTTTTCTATCTTTTTCCCTCTTTTTTTTCGGTTGTTGATGGATTTTGATGTGTATTGTTAGCAAGATCAAAGTAAAGATTCCTATCAAAGTGAGAAGAAAATATTTAAGGACTCGAGCATGTGATCAAGCCATTAACTCATACATACTTTTTTATTTGGGAGAACTTGTGCACATCTTATCCCCACGACTTTCTATTGCGTTCTCCAAATTTTGAACTCTATCTTATGTGAGATTTAAGTTGAATTCTAGTCACTATTGCAATGACAAAATAGATAAACCATTAAATAAATAAAAGAAGAAATTAAAAAGGAGAAAAAACTGAAAGTGAAACAATCCAAGTAGTCCGCACGTTCACAAATATGTCTGTTTCATCGAGTCTCTCTTTGAATCAGTGTTCAGATCATTACGTCTTTTGTGTAAGAAACTTATCCGACAAGATCGCCGACTCCCCTATCGTCGGATCATCATCAAACCTGATTGCTGTGACTCTTCATTCCAAAAAAAAATACGGCATTTCTTTCAATTTTCCACCTAAAACGCAACCCCTCCATTGTATAGGCTAATCCTGGTCTTGAAATTGAAGGTTGAAGACTAACTAACTAATACGTCAATAAGTGGTTCCTAAAACATCAAAACAATTAGTAGTCGTCCATCATTTCCCGCAACTTTTGACTAAAATTGTAGAATTTATGAAAATAATTATTAGATAAGATAGCAATCCACTTCATTAAGATATATGGATAAGAGATCAAATATTTTTCAATAAAAGAAAATGGTCGTTTTCAATGTGACAGATCATTTATTTTTAAGTAAATTATCTATTTGAATACATTACTTTTTCCGAAGTAAAAAAGAGTTAAAAAGTAATTTGTTGTCCAACTTAGATCAACAAAAATAATTCACTTTCAACATTTAAGCCCCTGTTTGTTTTACATTATTTTAACATCAAAATGAATTTTTGGACTTTTTTTTTTTTAAAAACAGTGGGTCTCACCCTGAGACAAAGTGGTCAAAAATTGCGGTTGATATCTCTAAGCAACGGTCAAAATTCTCATTAAAATGCCGAACAAACAGGATGTTATTTAATTATAAGTAAGTTTTTTTTTAAAAATGGCCAAAGATCTTACGAATATTCTATTCGGATGACTAAATAAAATGCATTTCTTCTTTTAAAACTGTTTATTCAAAGGACGAAAGGATAGACTATGAACTTTTTCTTGCATTCAACGTTCAAAGATTCTTAATTCATTATAGTATTGTTGTTTCGTTACACCTCATCGAGTTGTATTTTTGCATGATCAATGGTTACCTTCAATAATTGATGCAAAATAGGTGGGAGAATTGTATTGATCCTCGTGTAGGTGTAGTACGATTTGTAATTAGTAATATTAAAATATAAATAGTCTAATAAACTTAATTTACAGACATAATCTTTTCAATAAATAAAAACTAACAAAAATAATTAAATTAAATATTAATGACTTCGTTGAAAATAAATTAAAATTGGAAAATAGCTCATTCGTAAGTAATATTATAAAGAAAAATAAAAACCCATCACTGAATTACATCAGTGACAAAATTGTCATCGATAATATTTGACAAATATGTGTCAATGATCATATACAATAATTTCGTTTGTGAAAAAAAAAAAAAATCTCACGAAATTTTATGTATCATTGCGATTCTATAACCATTATTTTTCACATCCCAATCATAATGATTGAATGTGGGATTGGTTAAACTCCCACCAAGTTTACTCTCTACAGGCTGGGATGTTATATTCTACAATAATGATTTTTTTGAAAAAAAAATGAGTTTTAAAATAGTAATATTTGGGAGAATGTGCAGTTAAAAAGTAGAAAAAAATTTAGATTTACATGTAAAATATTTTGTTGTGAGAATGTTTGATCGAAATGAATTTGAGAAAAAATAAAATTTTTATTTTAATAATTGTCAAACATGGGCTCTATTTCCCAATATTGAATTTGTGGGGAATATTGTACTTTCCCACGTTCAATGTAGAAGTATTCCCGTGAAGTGAATGGATAATGTAGAGCATGATCAAAAAGGGGATGAACCTGACGGACTGAGTTTGAAGTGGATTATTGATGTCGATTTTTATATCCCACAAATATACAGATCGTAACAAGTAATATAGTGGACCAATGAGTCTAGATATCATTTCAACAAGGACTACTATTTAACAATTGGTTAAATTATTCCTATCGAAAATAAATAATAATGTTTGTGATTGCTGTCTAATTATTCTAACTAAATTAAATTATCTAACGTACACAATTTATCGAATTTGAATTTTAAAACTATGAATATGGATATTAGGACTTACAATTTTACATATTGATCACCTTTAATTCGCCAATCAAGATTCATAACTATTGTATTGTTCGGTCGAATTCTTTTAAAGTATTTAATTTACCCATCTTGAGTTCTCATTGAGTCTATTTAACTAATTCAATTTAACATCTCTATATGAATAAATCTTAGTTAAATGAAATATTAGTTCTAAGAATTTATCTAATGACCTCAATAATTAGTATATGTATCTTTACACGGTATACTAAATAATCGAATTTTATTATGTAGTCTAAATATAACATTCACCTCTCGATTCGTAATAGATTCACAAAATTATTGAATAATTAGCAAAAGAATTCAAAGCATTAAATTCATAAGTAAAATAAACACATGTGCACTTAAAGAACCAGAATCTTGAATAAAAGGAATAAATGGACACACACAGATTACATTGTTCGTCATCACTATGAATTTAACTACTCATAATAATGAAAGAAAAACAAAAAATATAGAGTTTATAACAATTGGATTTTGCACCAAAAATCTTCTTCAACCTCAAAAGTTTTAAACCCTAACTTTTGCTCTTTGATCTTGATGATTACGTGTTTGTCTCTCCCCCAAATTATGTAGAATTAGAGTTGTATTTATGTCTTCTTTGAGCCTCGGAAGAGTTTTAATTGAATTGGGCTTTTAAAAAGATGAATTGCACTCGAAAACCCTATTTTTGGCGACGTCCATTTTTAAAAAGATGAATTGCACTTGAAAATCCTATTTTTGGTGACAGGCAGCTCCTACATGGCGTCTCGGTGTTGCAAATCTGATCCTTTTCCCAAGAGTGGGCTCCGAGGCGCCACTTGTTGCTCCTACTTTGTGCCATCTTTAGTGTCTTTTTTGGTAACTTTCTCTTTTGATATCCGATTAAAGCGTTTGAAAGTGAGTTAGAAAGATAATTCAAATGACTATAATTTTACTTGAAATAATTTGTTCCAATTCGAACGTTTACTAAATAAAAAATGGGTTTCAATCTTGAACTAAAAATCTGGAACATACATATGCATTTGAAAATTGATTTGTGTACATATTTAATTCCTTTTGGACTTCTAATTGCATCCAATTGATCCATAGCATTCTGAATCTTCATTGTAAGGTTCGACATAACTTTTTAGTATTTACACTTTAGTTCCCAAACTTTGAATCTTGCAATTTTTCGCTTCTTCTTTCAATTCAACTTCCATTCATCAAGTTTCACCTAATAAACGAAATATATAATAAATTAGGCTATAATTGTTCAAAAGAACCATTAAATGTCTATATTTTAAAGTCCAAATAAATATATGAAAACATTTATCAATTACCGGGCCTGGTTCTTGGTGATATATGGTGAATTGTGTTTCCATCATCAACTAAAGCTTTTGGTAAAACTTACACTACTATTTTTAAGTTGATCAAACTTTATTTTTACTTCCACATTCTGTAAGAACCATAACTTTTACTTACTTTTTAATCTAACATGCGATTAAGTACTTAAAAGCTTATTGCAATTACAATTTTTATTACTTGTTTCAGTGAAGTACAGGAGTTTATTAATTTTGTTTCCACCTCATGATCATCAATCATCATCATCATTATATTTTGCTCTAAATACAAAGCTAAAGAATATTTTCAGTATATGTGCTCAAAAAATCATTTTTGTTTTATTTTCTTGTTTAATGTACAAAAATCAAGATTTTCCATAGGCATGTCAGTTTAACCAACTAGGTTAAATGTGACAACAACTGTATGCTTTGAACTATTATTTTAGAATTTTATTTGTGAACAATGTTTCAAAGTAAAATTCCATATTAGTTAACTATGAAAACATTATTTAAACGTAAGTGATTGAACTACTCATTTAATTAGGGGTTGCAATGGGTAGAGATGAGTCGATCCATGAATTTTTTTGATTTTTTTAAAGATAAAATTTAAAGAAGAATATAAAAAACATAAATGACATGATAAAACGAGGAAACATAATGTAACTAAATAAAGTAGAAATTACACCACACCCTACTTTTGAAAATCTAAATTCTAAAATCAGATTTGAAGTTTCAATTTTCAATAGTCAGATATTTTTTTAATTAGATACATTATATAAATGTAAATATTATATTTAAATAATATATTTGTTAATAAATTAATTTATATATACATCCTACACCTTATCTATCCACCCAAACCCTAAAATTAATTGAAACCGTCTTCACCTTCTCTCTTAAAGCGGTCGCACCCGCCTCTCACCTCCACCAC
>CAIGRN010199820.1:0-20197 GCA_903798345.1 Fraxinus anomala | reverse complement strand
TTCATTTTTTACAGAGTTAAGAAGCAATTTCATAGACAATTGTACTAACAACAATTTTTTAAGGAATTTGGACGATTGAAGCAGTTGATGGATGAAAAAATAACCAAGCTTCAAGTTGATAACAAAGGGCTGAAAAAGGAGGTTTTGTCGATGAAGTCGGAACTGTCTGATATGAATGATAAAATCTGTCATTCAAACAATTTTTTGAAGCTCAATGTGGTCATTCGGAGTCAGAATGTGTTGAAAGATGGTTTGAACGACATCAGGTTGTCTCTTAGATCTTTTGTTGAATCTGTGTCTAATATTTTATCTTCGGTGATAGATGAAGTTCAGACAAAGTTGAGTGGTAAAGATGGTTTGACATAACAAGAGCCAAAATTTGATGATGTGGTTGAAAGAAAAGGCAAGGGTCACATGGAACCTGAGACAAAAGGTGATACTGTGGTTGAAAAAAAGGACAAAGGTCACATGGCACCTGAGTCTTCACATTACTTCCATGATGACTACATTCTCCAATCTCCTTCATTTGATCTAGGTGTGGGCTACTCACAAAGTCCTAAAACCTCCGATGATACATTCTTTGCTAGTAAAGAAGTGCAGGATCATGTTGATGAGGCTATTACACGCGTGTTGGAGTCTACTCAATGTCATTCCGAAGATGTCAGTTTCACTATACTTTTAATATTTCCTATTATAAATTTAGACTGATTGTCATACACTAATTCAAGAACTTTTCTTTTTATATATTTGAATCAGGAAGATACTCATGTACCTCCATCATCTGAACTACTTATGAAGAGAGCACAAAAACCATCAAAAACTCTGTAGTCACCTTTTGTTAAGGTTGATCCACGCCATGCCCCTACAGGATCAAAATCTATATCTAGAAACGTTGTGTTCCAAATTTATTCGAATGGAGTTGATAGTGCAAACCTGAGTGCATTCCAGAATTGATTTGACAAAGGATACAAGCCCAAGAACAGGTATATGAAATGTACATTATAAGTGTATTTGTGTCTAAGTATGACCTGTCATTGTTTGTTTGATGAGTGCATACTATACATGTGTGTACAGGGTAAAGTTTAGTGATGCGGATAATGTGATGATAAGTCGTCCTCAATTTGTGTGTAGCAATGTTCCTGTTCACCATAAAATACGTTGATCGATTCTAATTCATCATTGACCAGCACGGTACAATATTGCCACCATTTTTCACATATGCATAGTAGTTCACATTACTTATGTTTGCTCTTTGTTATTACAGCATATGGATGCATGCTTTCATTACATAAGACAATTTGTCAAGTTTGGTGAAGGTATCAAGATGAAGGCAACAACTATATACTGTATATTTGATTTGACAATCCAGACTTTATACTCCAAATTTGTTCAAGATCCAAGCATTGTGAATGAGAATGACGATCTAATCAAAACCATCAATGGTGAACGATTATTATTTAATACTGCTTGGAGAGAAATTGAATCAGTGTTACTACCCATTATGTTTACAAATCATGCTCATTGGATGTTGGGGGCAGCTTAACATTAATAACCGCATCATGTATATATTCAATTCAAGCAACAAATCGTACAAGGATCACAAGGTTTGTGAAAGGGTCTTACTGCTTATGAAGACTCTTACACATCTGTTAAAAGTGGTCGGACTGTGGATGGAAACTACTGACGATATGGGTGACACATCCAGGGACTTGTACATTGACATTGTCAGTGGTTTACCTCAACAAAAAAATGCGTAAGTTTCATTATGGGCATTACAATAGTTGTCATTTTTCATTTATATTTTGTAGTTACTTATGGTTCGTCTACTTAAATATAACAGGCACGATTGTGGTGTTTTTCATCAAGTATGCACAGTATTTGTTGCACAATGATCTTGCGAAAATGTAAATGTCATTTGATGTTGCGAATGCCAGGCTTGAAATTGATGCAATGCTGTTCAAAAATAGACAACTGAGGCATGTTGTAAGGGAAAAATCAAATTCAGATGACTGAACTACTGTTGATGGAGTTGTTTTCATGATAGATTAGGTTGATAGCTGTTCAAAGTTAGACAAAATAGGTGTTTTATTATGTAGTCATAGATGACTGAACTGTTCAAAGTCAGACACAATAGGTGTTTTATGATGTAGTTGATAGATGACTGAACTACTGTTGAATGTGAATTTATTTTTGTCAAGTAGTTGGTATAAAAGAGATGAATGTATTGGTCTTTGTGTATGGTTTTGTTTATATTATTTAAGTATTTTATAGAGGTAAAATTTAATATTTGCACGATCAGAACAGGTTACAAATTATCACAATTGGTCACACATGGTTAATGTCTTACATAATTTCAAAACAGGTGTTTTATGATGTAGTCGATAGATGACTGAACTGTTCAAAGCTAGGCACAATAGGTTTTTTATGATGTGGTCGATAGATGACTGAACTACTGATGAATGTGAATTTATTTTTGTCAAGTAGTTGGTATAAAGGAGATGAATGTATTGATCTTTGTGTATGATTTTGTTTATATTATTTAAGTATTTTATGGAGGTAAAAGTTAATATTTGCACTGTTAGAAGATGTTACAAATGATCACAATTGGTCACACATTGTTAATGTCTTACATAATTTCAAGTCACAAATAATCACAAATAGAAACAGTTGATCACAAATGGTCACTTATACTTAACATGTATGATTTATACATCTGTCATAAATGGTATACACAAAATTGATCACATCTAGTCGAAGATGACATTCAAACTCAGATAAAATACTCAAGTCATTTAACTTCTAATTTTATTAATATTCAGTCAAAAGACATCACAGACAAACAAAAAATATTTAGCTTGTTACTGCCTTTTGTGCCAAAAATGGTCACAGATGATCACAATCATCATAAACAGAGTCACAATCAATGTATGTTTACATTGCGCTTCCTAAAAAACACGTATGACATCCTGAAATGTAATCTAACCTTTATGCATAAATCTATCAACTCATATAATCCAAACATTACATAGTTTGACAATAAAATGAAACAATTTGTAATTATAAAGAATATCCTCGTGTAAAAAATAAAAATTATTACGCTAAGCTAAGTTAAGCTATTTGAATTTATTTGGATCTTTCTTTGCTTTCAATTTATCGTTGTTCTGGTTAAGTGACACCATGTTCCTACATGTTCGACGATTGTGACCGGATTCACCGCATCTTCCACATTTCACAACTTGTGATCTCTCACTAGGTGGCTTCTTCCTCCTTTAAGTAGGCCGGGCAGAACTTCTCTTTTGGGTTGGAGCAAGTACAACTTTACTATTCATATCTTCGGCAAACTCCATTTTGATTTATTACCTATAGGAAAGACTGTCTCTTTGTAGGTATTCAGATATGCATCTCTTGTGTAATACACCGAGCAAAAGTCGTACACATCCAACTTCAATGTTGCTATCATTGCCAGTGCATGTGGACAGGGAAGTTGATCCACTTGAAACATTCTACAAGTATATGTATGTTGAGTTATATCAATTATGTACGATGAAGAATTATCCCTCACTTCAAACAAAGTGTGACTTGCAGGTGAAACCTGAAAATACAAAATATTTAAAGTTATACTTGTGATCAACATAATAAACATAATTTGCTGTTTTTACCTTTAGATTTCTTACATCATTGCTCGTTTCCCTCAGCAACTTCTCATATTTGGTTGCAAGTTTTGTGAAAGTGCCATGTGCATTATCCCTATTCTTGCAAAATAAAGATTGGATTGTTTGCCGCAATGATTCTAGAAGTTCTTGAACTGGGTAATTCTTTGCTGCCTTCGTGACTGCATTTACAGATTCTACTTTGTTTGATGTCATAGTAGAGTATCTATTGTTTGGCATTTGCAATCTTGACCATTTTTCATATCCAACATCCATCTAAAAAATAATTTTAGTTATTAGATAATATATTCAATTATAAGTAACAACATATCACATACAGTCACAGTTAACTCCAAAAGGTTTACAGTCAGTATTATTACAAAACAGGTGACATATGGTCACATTTATAAAACATATCATGTTTCAATCGTAAATGAGGCCACATACTAAATATCCACCGATATTTTTCCTTCATAATCATGTTTC
Source organism: Fraxinus anomala (assembly GCA_903798345.1). Lineage (NCBI taxonomy): Eukaryota > Viridiplantae > Streptophyta > Magnoliopsida > Lamiales > Oleaceae > Fraxinus > Fraxinus anomala. The sequence continues at coordinate 16,061 of CAIGRN010199820.1, read as the reverse complement.
AATTTCATGTAACAATAAATGGAATATAGTTCGTACATTAAACATGCATGATCATAGATATTCACATACATTTCATAATATCACAGAACAAGTCTCAGAAAGTCATAATATATGTTACAGACAGTCACATACCAAATATCCCCTAATCTCTTCATTCATTGAGTCTAGTTGCTACATTTGGTAATCAATTTCATCCATTGTATATGCTCTGACAGCAGAATTGAATGCATGTGTGACATTGTGACCTGATTTTGCGTAATGAGTCTTCAAATTTTTAAGCAAATGGTATGAACAGATCCCATGCATTGCCTCTGGATATACGAATTCAATGTCATTTCTTATGCTATTGTGTCTACCTGGCACTATATATAATCCGTCTCTCAATCCATATACTCTCTTTAACATCTCAAGAAACTATCTCCATAACTTATCATTTTCATTATCCCCAATCCCAAAAGCTAGTATGAGGATGTTATTGTTTGCATCTTGTGTATAAGCCGTGAAGAGTGTACCCCCGTAGTGACCATTTAAATATGTGCCATCAACTATAATGACTGGCCTACAATATTTTCAACCAGTAATCGATGCACCCAAAGCCATAAAATAATATTTAAATCTATTTAAATGATATGTTTCTATTCTTGTGACTGTCCCTATGTTCATCCGTTCTACCATAAAGAAATAAGACGACAGTAATTGAAATGATGTCATTGGATCACCTCTAATCAATTTTAATGTTTGTTCACGTGACCTCCACGCTTTCACATAATTCACTGATACTCCATATTCATGTAACATGTCATTCGATATATCATTATGAATGTATACTGTACATGAAGAGGTGTATTTATACCTGATGCAGTTGGACATAATTGAGCTAGATGCTTGTCGATGAGATCCTAAAACAATGTTCATCGAGCATGTGTGACCATTATACATTTCCCCGATTTTAAACATTTTCGTTTCTCCAAAGCGTGAAGATCTAAATATCCATTTGCAAAGATTATGAAAGCACTTTACCACATACTCTTTCTTGTCGGATCTCAACACCTTATATTCAAACTTGTTTTGTATAACATAGAAGGCCAAACTCATTTTTAGTATGTTCTTGTTGCGAAAAACATTTCCCTCCTTCCCTCCACTACTGCTCTAGCATTTTCTTTGGATACCAATGTCACATCTTCTTCAATATTTTCTTTGTCTACGGTCACAATTAAGTCACAAATTTCTTGAGCTATTTGTTGTAAAGAAAACACACTAGCTGATTACTCGAAGGAAGTCGTTGACGACTCTGGGCATGGCAATGTATATCTTGACTGCCATGAAACTGTAGTGATAACATCAACCATAAGAGGATAACTTGACACAACCCCGTCCAAAATTTTTAACCTCAAATACGTCAGGACATTATTATTGCTCAGAATCCATACTTGAGGTAAACTAGAATCCAAAGAATATGTAATTGTCAGAGCTAAGTTGGCACCATTAATCCCCAATTCTGAAAGATTAAGCTTGACCAATTCATCATACTTGCATGTATCATTCACTAGTATAAGTAACGTGTACCTCTGTATAACAGGCAAATGTGTAAAACTGGCATTCTTAATCATATACAGAAAATCGAATTCCTCTACAGCCACACTCTACAGCCGAACTTTAATTTCTCTGGGAAAATGAAAACCATAAGTATATCCGTAGAATTGTGACCTCATTTATTGATCGTGGCTTAAAATCAAGGATTAATGGTGATTATATGTTTACCTTCGAATTCAGATCACATGAGCTCAGTTTTTGCTTTGGGTAAATCTGATTCCGCCATAGCCAACTTCAACTTCAACTTCAACTTCAACTTCAACTTCTCGAAAGTATTTCTACGAGATTGTGACCTTATTCATTGATTGTGGCTCGAAATCGAAGATAAACGGTGAATTTATGTGATATGGAGATGTCCGACGAGATGGATTTGTAGAGAGAGAGAGAGAGCGTCGTTTGTTGTGAGAAAAATCTTTTAAATATAGTATAGTAAGATTTGAAAGAGTAAATTTCAAGTATAGTATATTTAATCATAACTTATTGTATATTATATTATAATTATATATTTAATATTATGATTTAGCACCTGATTTATGAATTTTTTTTGGAAGTTTATCAATTTTAAAATGTGTTTTTATAATGTAGTAATTACGTATTGTTCCCTTACTTAAAACTAACATTCTCCAATTCTTGAACCATTGGACATAGTCTTTTAGCTCATGCAAAACAATAATTGTGTGACATACATATAGGCTTGATTTTGGGGCAAGGCTAGTAAGGTCCGTGTCTCAGGCCCAACATTAGAGGGGGCCTCACTTGTCTTGGCCCAATGTTTTTTTTTTTTTTTAATAATAAATGCAAAATTAGAGATGAAAACCTTTCTTCTTCTCCCGTGACAACAAATGCATCGGATGAAAACAATACTCCGTTCAATGTAGAATTGAAAGAATTTCTCTTCGTTCCGCTGCTAAATTTTACAATTGTTGATTTCGACGTTTTTCGATTTGGCTTCCTTTACTAGCCTATTTCCCGCTTTTGAAAACCTTAGGCCTTCGTTCGGTCACGTAATATTAATTCAATCGTCTCTTTATTTTTTAGTTTAATTGTTGATGAAATAAATTAAAATTGATGCTATGTTGTTATTGTAGATACTTGTGTCCAGAACCCTATTTTGAAGTAAATATGAAAATTCTCAATGCAAACTACGTTGGGCCTTTTCAATTCGGCATAGGATCCAAGGTCCCATTTTAATTTCATACAAAAGTGTGTGAGCGCTAAACAAATTGATTTGCTATAATCCAATATTTCTGTTTGAGGTAATAATAGTGCATCAGTTCAAGATAAGATGGTAGTTCTAGGATTATTGAAAAAAAAGATTTAGAGGAAAAACTTGTACGACTATACAGAACTTGATACAAATGCATTACATTTAAGTGTCTTAAAGGCATCTAATGTTCATGAATTTTTATGTTTTTCATATCATATAGAGTAAGTAACCTAAGAATACCCTCAGATGGTCGGCTGTACCTTTCGAAAGTTATATTAGGGAAATTAAGTCAATGTTACTATAAATTGCTCATTGCTTAATGTCCCCAAATCTGCATATAATTTTTGAATATTCTTATTTGCTAGTTACTTAGCCCTTGTTTGAGCTTTATTATTTGAAAAAAAAATTGATTTTGGAATAATATTTTTGAAGAATGTGTGGTTAGAAAGTAATGAAAAATTTTGGATTTACGTGTAATATTATTTTATTAAGAGAACGTATGATTGATAAAAAGAAAGAGAAAAATAAATTAAAATTTAATGGAGGCCAAACACGACCTTAACCTATAGAGTTGGGAATAAATTTGTACATGTAAACAGACGGCTGCGTTCTTAATCAATAGTCATTTTTGGATGAGTTATATTTCAAGAATTTTATTATTTCTCGAAGGTTTATCTTTTATTTAATCTATCATCTAACGCAGTTTAAATTGGGATTGCAACACCCAGTAACACATAACATTATTCTCTATCTAATATTGGGAGTTTGGATTGAATTGACTTCTCGGATTTATTTTTTATTTTTTTGAGGCTAAATTATTTAGTTCGCACTTGACAAAATTGCATTGAGCATGATGCCATTTTACTGTTTAGGTCGCCCATTGCCTAATTAAAGGATAAGTTCCCTAATCGATTTTAGCACGCAATAATTAATTCAGAAAAAGATAGTAATTCAAAAAAAAAAATGATGACGATTTGTTTGTATTATTAATTGCTTCTCCACCCCGTCACTGTGAGAAGCTTTGAGAAGGCACTAAATGGGTGAGATTTTGTTTTGTTGTATATTTGCATCAGGATAAGAAAGATACAGAAATAAAAGGCTAGAAAAAGAAAAGTTGTGGCTGCAATTTGCCCATCAATTTTTCTGCAACCCCACAAATACCTTTGATTCCCTGTTTTGCTCTTTGGGTCTTTCGGCTGTTCTGCCCAACATCTCGAGGAAATCAAGATTCACACAAAGTTGGGAGAATTGAATTCATTCACGTGGATATGTAATAAAGTCGAAGAAAGATTGAAGATACGTTCTTTATTGTCCATCCCTCCACAAAAGATGGTCTTTAATACTGATGATCTAAAGTGTTGATTGATGAACACCCAAAAAGGATAAGACTAGTAAAAGCTCTCTTGAAGATGCAATAATGGCTTGTAGGTAGCTGAGGTAGAAAGTGCTTTTGCTATTTGTGGCATTTTTTCAAACACTTGAAGGGATGTCAGGTGGGGGATGCAGTATTGTATGGTTTAGGAGAGATCTGAGAGTGGAAGATAATCCAGCATTAGCCGCCGGAGTAAGGGCAGGGGCAGTGGTGGCAGTATTTATATGGGCACCTGAGGAAGAAGGGCATTACTATCCTGGAAGGGTGTCAAGATGGTGGCTTAAGCAGAGTTTGGCCCATCTTGATCTCTCTTTGAGGAGACTTGGCACTTCTCTTGTCACCAAAAGATCTACTGATTATATTTCTTCTCTTCTTGAAGTTGTCAAATCTACTGGAGCTACTCAGCTCTTCTTTAATCATTTATATGGTTAGTTTCAATACTTCCTGTATTGATTGTTGTATGTTATCTGCGTTTGACTTTCTGGGTATAATCTTCTATTGATTTATATGGGCTATTAGGCTTATTATGGTTTTTATATCAATCATAGTTTCTTGGGTTTGTTTTGATCCAATTGAATATTGTTTAGCATATTTTAATTATGTTAAGTTTATTTAATGAATCGTTGTAGGTGCTGTTAATATGTTCCTGTAATTAGTATATTTATGCTGTTTTTTAATCTTTAAAGGCATGCTTGATTAGATTTAAATGAGTTAGTAACATTTGTTAATTGTTTCATCCAGTCTAACATACTGAAAATATCAATTCTTTGATCTTCAAAGGCATGTTTGGTACGCTGGATTTGACACGATTGAACAGAATTAAAGAGAAGGAATATACGTTATAAGATTAGTTAATTGTGCTTGGACGCTTACGCACCAAAGATGCCATAAATTTTTAGTTTGCAGATTGGGTAAACCAAGTGACGCCTAATATATGTGCTTTTTTTCTAGATCCCATATCATTAGTGAGAGATCACAAAGCAAAGGAAATTTTAGCAGCTCAAGGTGTATCTGTTCGGTCCTTTAATGCAGACTTGCTTTATGAACCCTGGGAAGTTCAAGATAAGGAAGGTCGTCCATTCACAACTTTTGCCGCATTTTGGGAGAGATGCCTTAGCATGTTGTATGATCCTGAAGCCCCACTTCTTCCACCTAAAAGAATTATCTCAGGCCAGTGTCGTTATCACTACAATTTTACAATCATAACATCGCATTCTTTTGGAAATGTTGCAGTTTGATAAACATGCTACTTTCAAAGAAAAATTGTTTCTTTTTTCATTATGCCAACATTATTTTAAAACCTGTAACACATTGATGAAGAGGTCCCATTAATGTCACGATCTGAATTATTTTTCTATACCACTAACATGTAACATGTGCTCACCCCATTTATATGGGACTGTTAACATAAGGGTGTTAAACGTGTGCAAAATACCGTATAATAATGTAGATTAGATGATGACATAATGGGTCAATGCACTGTATTCATGCTTATTTAATTTACGTGGAAAACTTGAATATTTTCCATGGATTTTTTTGTTTTTCTAGGATTATAATTTTCCCATTAATTTCTTTGTTAATCCCTATTAATTTGTTTTCTAGTGTTTGCATGCCACTTGATTCTCGTTTGAGTAAATAACATTATTGCTCTTAGAATTAAGATAGGTGTGGTTGAGATTATCTGCGAAACAATTTGTACACGCTGTCCTTGTGAGGTTTTCAATTTAACAGATATTGAATCACTATCATGTAAGGTTAATGTAGTCCCAAATTCGTTTTGATGGGGAACTTAGTTCGCTTATTCGTATAATTCATGTGAAATTAATAACTGCATTATTAGTATGTCGTTAGCAAATTCATCAATAACCTTCAACAAAGTTTTTTGAAATTGATATCATAAACTTTGAGAGAATAGTTTCCCTTTTTCTAATGATTGTTTTAAGACTTTAGATGAATATTTTAGGGACATTCACAAACTACACCCTCTATAAACAGTTGTATGTACTAAGATACCCCTATTTAAGAATAACAAATCACACCCTACATTTTATAATATGTAAAGCTTCACATTTTTTTAACTATTTTATAATTCTTCAAGATTTAAATTTCTATTCTCTTTTTTCATCTAAAATATTCTTCTTTTACTTTCACGTATCTCTCCATAAATTAACATATTGTACAGTCTCTTGATTAGATTATTAACATATTTTTTCTTTCTTTATTTTCAAAGAAAAAATATAAAAAACTGATATCTTCATACATATTTTGTTAAGCTTGATAGCAGAAAAAAAAAAAAAAATTACAGTTACATTCCTAACTAGTTTTCAGGTTGTAGAATGATATAATGCTAATAACTCAATTTAAAATAAATAAAAATTTATTTTTAAGCTGTAACATAATAAATAATTTAAAAAATTATTTTTCATGTTTTTTTGTAATTTTGTGTAATGAACATAACCTTTTTTTTTATTAAAATATGACAACAAAATCCATTTTACAATGTCAATAAAGAAATCAAATGAAGTTTCTTTTTTTTTCCCCAATATTTTATTAACTTATTAAAGTTAATTTCTTATTTATTTAAGTTGGAACTCAAGGAAAATAAATTTAATAAAATTTATAAGACTTTTTTTATTAATAACACTGCTTCTAGTATTTTAATTTGGAAGAGTGATATAATAATTAACGAATTAGTAAGTAAATTGTAATTAAATTTTGAAGAATGATATAATAATTAAACAAATAGTATGTAAAATGTTATATGCTTTTAAAAATGTAAATTGTTTTGTTACCTCTTAGTAAAATATAGTATGTAAAATGTAAATATTGAAAACCATGGTATTTAAAGTGTAAATATATACTATTTACAGGGTGTATTTTGTAAAATTTCCTTTATAAGGATTTAGATGAGGAAAATTAGTAATGAAATTTTACTTTCTTCATCTGGATAGTATAGATTTTTTTTCTTAGAAGAGGCTGGGGAAGTATTGACATAGACCTAAATGAGAAACGAGTAGCTGAAACAGATATCTTCTAGCCTTAGAATTTCTAACGCAGAAGACCTTTTGCAAGACAACCACATATCATACTTTTTTATATTGAAGATAAAGCGTTGAAGATACAAGGTTTTCACTTATACCCAGAAATTGAAAGGTGTTTAAGCTGTCCTAATTTTTCTATGAACCAAATGGATGATGGAAGAATGGCCCGACCCCAAGATACCACAGAGGAAATGCAACTGCTAGAGAGGTTTTACTAAGGAAATTTTATATGATCATGAGTGCAATTATATTTTATAGTATATGGGGAAGTAAATTAATCGAGAAGAGGTATCCGTTTGTCTTGCCCCTGCTGTGTAAATAAGGCCTCCTATAATATAATCTAAACTTATTAGTATGTTAACGTATATTCTTAGTTAGCAAGCTTACTAAACATGACACACACAGGATGACACTCAAGATGACTAGTACAACTATTATAACAGTGGACACACATTAACTCGATAAAGTGACAAGCATTTTTAAATGGATCTGTTCTTTTCCCCTAGAAATTAGCATCTGTCTCACACAATTGTTATACTCATGATCTTTTATTTTGCACATACTTTAATTGGCTGGGAACCAATGGAAATTGTTTATTAAGTGGTCATGTAGTGTAGTATCCCATGAGTATGTGCAAGGAAATTGATGGCGTGCAAACCTCTATCGTCAAAGTATATACTTGTCTTAGTTTGCGTCTGGATGGAAAAGATATTTGGGGCTTGGACTGGATCCATATGATTGACAAGAATCACTGTCGTTATGTCAGGATAATATTTTTGTGAAACTCAAGTTGCAAAAACTTGCTTGCATTAGCCATTTTATTAACAGTGTTTTATTTATGACTTAATGGAAGTGTGAGAGAGAGACACGGAAGGGGAATAATACAGGGCAATTAGGGCTTTAAGGATGACGAAAAATTTGAAACTAATTGAAGAAATGAAGAGAAGACTGTTTGATGTGTGGCTACATAAATGGGCAATTTCATCTTCAAAATAATTGAACTTTCAAGCGTCTACGACTTGAGGATATCCTAACATAAGATGTGAGAATTGAGCTTAGAAAGAGAGAACAATGTGGGAGATCAAATAAGTAGCTAAAACCATGGATGGAGCATGTGTTACAAGTAGATGCAGAAGGAAAGAGAGAGGGGGAGAGAAAGTGAGAGACTATATCCTTTTCTGCTGCATATTTGGTAAGTAATGCTAACTTACTCAAATGAACATACTGACCAATTAGCTTTTCCTGTTAAACTAACACACACCAGAGACATTGGGTAAAAATTAATAATATAGTCAAGCTTAGTAGCTGTTGATGAAGAGAAGTTATGGTTTCCGTCGAGTATTGTTCTGTTGAATTTCTTTACTTATGTTTCTAAAGTCCAATTGTTTCTTTGCCCCTGTTTGGTTTTGATAGAAGTCAGATTTTAGTAGATTCTGAAAAAAGTTGGATATGTGGTTGAAAATTTGATAGTTGTGGATTTCATAGAATGTGTGGTTAAAGATGCGTTGGAGAAAATGAGTTTTAAGAAATGGGGGCCAAACAGGTGCTTTATGTCGAACAGTCATTGTCTGCCTTTTGTTTATCACAAATTTTTTCGAGGATTTTTCCATAAAACATTGCTTGATGTCTTCCAGGTGATTTGTCAAGATGTCCTTCAGACACTTTAGTATTTGAAGATGACTCCGAGAAAGGAAGCAATGCACTTCTTGCTCGAGCATGGTCACCTGGGTGGAGCAATGCTGACAAAGCCTTAACCACCTTCATCAATGGAGTACTCTTAGATTACTCAAAAAACCGTAGAAAGGCTGATAGTGCTACTACTTCATTTCTTTCTCCTCATTTGCATTTTGGGGAAGTCAGTGTTCGGAAAGTCTTTCATCTTGTTCGGATCAAGCAAGTTCTCTGGGCCAATGACGGGAACAGAGAAGGTGAAGAGAGTGTCAATTTGTTCCTCAAGAGTATTGGTCTTCGAGAATACTCAAGATACATTAGTTTCAATCATCCCTATAGCCATGAAAGGCCATTACTTGGTCACCTAAAATATTTCCCATGGGTAGTGGATGAGAGCCTTTTTAAGGCATGGAGACAAGGTAGAACTGGTTATCCACTGGTGGATGCTGGAATGAGAGAGCTGTGGGCCACTGGCTGGCTACATGACAGGATACGAGTTGTAGTCTCTAGTTTCTTTGTGAAGGTGCTGCAGCTTCCCTGGAGATGGGGAATGAAATATTTCTGGGATACCTTATTGGACGCAGATCTCGAGAGTGATGCTCTTGGTTGGCAGTATATATCTGGTACTCTTCCAGATGGTCGTAAGTTTGATCGTATTGATAACCCACGGGTATGTATTGATGACATTTTCATGAATTCTTGCTTAGTTACTTCTCTCTCTCTCTCTCTCTCTCTCTCTCCATTTCATGATGTGAATCCACTGCACGTGCAAGGGGTTGTGCTGAAGACATAATATAAATACGTTTGTCCTCTCTAACAGCTCAAAATTCACGATGAAACAAGATGCCTTTAAGCTAAAAATTCAGTACTGCATCAAACAATTCTTACAAATTCAGTTACACGGTGTATTTACTGACTTTTACATGCAATTGAACCAACAATAGGTGTGAAAGCTCCTCAAATTTTTGACAATTCTCGATTGCAGTTCATTATCACACACCTTTTTCTTGAAAATATTTAATAAGAGCTGTAAATATTCTGTGGTCCATTTGACAGCTTCAGGGTTACAAATTTGATCCCAATGGAGAGTATGTTCGGCGATGGCTTCCTGAACTTTCTCGATTGCCAACTGAATGGATACATCACCCATGGAATGCACCAGAATCTGTTCTCGAAGCTGCTGGAATTGAACTCGGTTCCAATTATCCTCTTCCCATTGTTGAAATTGATGCAGCAAAAGACAGGTTGCAGGAAGCACTATCACAGATGTGGCAGCACGAGGCAGAAACTGATAATGGAATGGAAGAGGGACTTGGAGACTCATCTGAATCTGCCCCTATTGCATTTCCTCAAGACATGCAAACTGAGATGGAAAATGAAACTATCAGAAATAACCCAACAGGTACAAGAATTCACCTGTACGAGGATCAGATGGTCCCGAGTATGACTTCGTCTTTGGTTCGAGTTGAGGATGAAGAGACCTATATTGATCTAGGAAACGCTGTGTTTGATAGCAGAGCCGAAGTACCTATAAATGTAAATGTGGCTGAAGAGCCAAGAGGAGAACCACTGGGACGTGCTACTATGCCAACAATTAGTACCAATAATGCTTTTCCACAATTTAATTTTACAAGAGGGCGAAGGAATTCCGAAGATTCAACGGCTGAATCATCCAGTAGCAGTAGAAGAGAAAGGGACAGGGATGTAGTTCCAATTTGGTCTCCTTGAAGTTCTGATTATTCTTATCAATTTGCTGGGCGGGACAATGGTATTGGACCAGATAGACTTGCTGGCAAAGGCATCCAACGTCTCACCAGCTATTGATCTGGCAGCGATTTTCTTAAACTGGGTAAGATATTTGGAAGTTTTTGTACAAATATCGAACTGTACATAACCCGAATATACCATTTTCATTTCTCCAGAAACCGTTGTAAAATAAAAAAAGCTTGCCTAATAAGCAAATAATTCAAGTTCATGAAGGAAATAATTTTTTTTCTTTAAAAATTGTATAAAAAGAAGAAATTGCAATGAGTTTCTTAAATTAAATTTGCTTACTATATACCAGAAAAGAGATGAATGTAATTTACGGAACTGAAAGAAAAACATGTTTTGTAGGGTGTCATCAAATACCTTGTTCCTGTGAACTTGTGAATGTTATTAATTACTGTTTTATGCTATTTTAGAGGACACAGCATTTTTCTTTTAATGGAGATTGTCTGAAATTCCTTGAAATTTGTAATCCTTATATCTTCACTTTGTGACAGATAATTTTGCAAATGACAATATACTGTCCTGAAGGTTGAGAAGTAAGGTCTTGGCACACTAGTTGAAATGAACCTGCATTCACTGTACAACATTCACCTTTACCTCGCACTGGTTTGAGCTAGTCGACGGTCCTTGTGCCAAACCAAGCATGCTACATATGTGATTTTGCTGCTTAGTGTATATACCGTCCTCCTGGAAGTGCAGTTCTCTTATAAACACTCGTGTGCTCTATTACATCTTGTTAAGTAGTCGTATATCAAAGTGGCAATACCGTTCAACTCCATGCTTTTTGCTTCTAAATTGATTGGCTTCCTTAATTATGTAAGAGTGTTTCTGACTGCAATAATCTTCAGGGTTTGTAGTGTGATTGTATATTCCTTAACAGCCATTTTTCAGGGTTTGTAGAGTGATTGTATATTTTTCAACATCCATTGTTGCAGTGTTTATTGAATATTTTTGCCACAATATGACTTGGTTTGACATTTCTGTATTTCTAAGATAATTAATTGTAGCAGTGCTGGAGAAAATAATTTAATTGCAAAAGAAAAAAATCAGTTAAGTATTTTGTGAACTTTTATTTCAAAATTAATGTAGGTTTTTGGACGTTTGACAACCAAAAGTACTCTATTGATGTGCATGTACAAAATTACTTAAATAGACACTGATAATATTGATGCCTTTATATAATATTAACATTGGAAGTATTGTAAGATTTATTTTTGTTTTTATAACATACATTATAATTAAATATCTGTCTAATGCAAAATATTATTTTAATTAAAAAAATTTAAAATTATCTATTAAATCTCAAAATTTATAAAATTAGAAATAAATGTATAGTCCATAAAGTAGAATTAAATGAATGAATTTATCTAATAAGGTTTATAATTGATATTTTAACTATAGATCATTAATGAGGCTTAAAGAAAAATTTGAAAAGCTACCCTTCTACTACTACTCAAAATCTTAATAATTAATTATTCCTAAGTTTACCAAACACTTAAAACGACTCTGATTATTTGACAATTAGTAGTTGCACTTCAAAATCAATCCTAAAACGTTTTAAGGAATTTGATGTTATATCACACGTTAAAATTTGTCTCCATTCTTAGGTGAATCTTAGGCCATCTCTCGGTAGGAAATGAGCGTTCTCACTCTGACCGTAGAGTTAGAATTATCTTAAAACAAAAAAAAAAAAAACTGTAGAAAATGTGTTGGGAGTTTTGTTTTACCTTAGCACTCGAGTAAAGTGTGGGCGAGATATGTTGAAGGCAAGACATTACATTATGCGAGTTGTGAAATCGACTTTCACGTCCTAATAAATTTGTAAAATAGTTCGATGGAGTGTAGCCGATATGATATTTTCCGAAGCCTCAGTGGTGGTGAATCACAGTTTGGCTGACATACATGGGCAGTTTCGAAGCCTAAAAAGAGGATATTGTAGCACCGTAGTGAATGCAGATCAAAAACTTTCCACTCAGACGGAGCGAAGGGAAGCAAATGGGACAGTGCATGCTCTAGCTTGATTAGCCAATAGAGAATTCCAGATAGTTTTTGATTGTGTACACCCTCTCATTGCACTGTAAACATCTGGGCATCCGATGCTGATGGTCTTCTCTTCTGTTTGAAAATACTGTGTCTATTGGACGAATTAAATAGAACTAGTCCACTGTTTCAGCGATTGTTTACCTAACTATTTCGCACATCCCCAAAGCGCGCCATATCTCCTTGCTTGATTGACATAGACAGAAGATTCGCCATAAGAAAACCTGGATTTTTGGAGGTAATTTCAGCAGCCAAATTACTTTCCATACCCCCACGAAACTGCTTGTACTCAGGCCCCTCGTTGCAATGAGACCCACCGAGTAAAAGCCAATATTCTGAATGAACTGAATATAAATGCGAGATTAGTTTGCCAGCTCTACAATGTTCACTAAGCAGGATGGACACAGTGGATTCACGGTCAATAGGCAGAAAGTGATGAGCGATCAATAGTTCATCCCAACCGCACCATTCGTTCGACACGATAAGTCACCAAGAGGAGTGGCAATAGGACGAAAAGATGGAATTCGAGGTAGCCATGGCTCATAAAAAATCGTAAAATATTTGCTTTTTAGTATTTGTGCAGCAAGACAGGCATCGTTACTAAGCAGGTTTCAGATTTGCTTTGCCACGAAAACATTTGGATATGAAGACAGAATTTATTAAACTATTTTTCTCAAAAAATAATCAGCAACAAATTTTGAAAGGAATATTTATCACATAATTGAAACAAATTCAGAACAATACGTTATAACATATGGGGAAACGATATTCCCTTTCATTGTTATAATACCTGAGACTATAATATTTGTTTTGAGAGAAACGACAGTCCATTTCAAGAAGAGAAAAGCTTAGCTACTAAGGGGCGAGGGGTGCACTTGGCCATTAAAGGTTGAGCTTTAGGCATGGTTAGTCCCGTGCCTTCGGCCATGTCAACCAGTTCCTCACCAACTCTTTCCCAATCAAAGCATTGGATAACTGATCCCAAACCCAGCCCGACCATACGCACGGCCAAGCCTTCCCCAGGACACCCTCTCCTCCCAGAACCAAATGGCATTAATTTGAATCCATCTCTTGTTGCTTCGAGGCCTTCGAATCTTTCAGGCTTGAATTTTCTGGAATCCTCCCAAATCTTGGGATCGTTGTGTATAGCCCACACGTTCACTAGCAGCATAGTGCCTCCTGGTATGCGATATCCTCCAATAACACTATCTTCTGAGGACTCATGAGGTATTAGTAGAGGGCCTGGAGGATACATTCGCAACGTTTCATTTATAATGCAGCGTAAGTATGGGAGATTAGCGATGTCTGATTCATCTATTAAACGTTCATGTCCAACGTGACTATCGATTTCCTTTTGCGCCTTCTTCAAGACTTGTGGATTGTTCAATAAAAGGGATAATGCCCACTCCATTGTTCCAGATGATGTATCCGTCCCTGCTGCCAACAAAACCTACAAGTACAATGGTTTATGCCATTTGTCCATAATGTACATTACTATGTACACACAGCAAAACCTTTAATACATTCAAGCTCAACAAATAACAAAGAATTATTGTATGCATATACATATTAGGAATTGTGTACATTAGATGATTATTCACCTTCTTCAACTGAAAATCATAACATATAAATAGTAAATGGTCATCACTATACTTATTTGAATCCATCGAGTTCAACGCCACACCTAGTTGTTCATCACTATACTTAGCCCTTGTTTAATGGTCATTATTTTAAAAAAATGGAATTTTATAAAGTGATTTTTTGAAGAATGTATGATTAAAAAGTAAGGAAAAGTTTTAAATTTATGTATAAAATATTTTATTTTGTAAATGTGTAAATGAAAATGAATATTAGAATTAAGGAGAGACAAACAAGGACTTAGATTATGTCCTTGTCTACCAAATTGAATACTATGGAGGAGTACGATGGTCCACCCACAACTTTTTGAAATTGCCATTAAAAAGCTGAGGCCAAGTACTACAGCCCGTGCCTGCCTGGCGTCTATGCGTTACTTATAAAAATAATATTTCAAAATTCTCATGCTTTTTTCTCCGTGACAGAGTGAGATTACAAGTTTCTAATCCTTTTCTTTGTTATTTATATTTTTCAATAAACTAAAAAAGAAATCCGTGGACTGGGTTTTAGACGGACCATGTGGCTCAACCACACGAAAATTTGGCTATTCACTATACTTCTATCTATTTCTCATAATCAAGATGTTACAAATTTACTTTTGTTTTAGACTTCATGCATATGCGAACTAAAGAGGCACAGTTTAATTTCGACTAAAATTTTGCTCTATTTCACACCCATTTTTTCAAATTCATTTTGCAATCATACAATTTAATAAAACTACAACGTTCCATCAATTTTTCAACAAACTAAAAATTTCATATTTTCATTTGACATCAAAACTAAGCTTCTGACTAAAATAAATCCCTGCAAAAAAAAAAAAATGATTGAAATGCAATCAATCAAAAAGGGAGTTAATTATTTCAATGGTCACCGAACTTGTATCCTCAATTGTTTACTAAAGTTTTAGATGTCAAAATTTGGTCACTAAACGGATCAAAACGTTAGACGTTGCTCACAGTTGGAAATAGGTCAAATTTGACTAATAATTCGGATGGGACCCGGTATCCGTTTTGTGCGGGACAATGGTCAAACGCGTTCTACTCCGCGAGTAGATGTTCGTGATATATTTAATTTCACAAAACCATTTCCGGATGAATGAGAAATTAATACTAGAAGTTGGCAACTTAAAAGTAAAAATNTTTTGTGCGGGTCAATGGTCAAACGTGTTCTACTCCGCGAGTAGATGTTCGTGATATATTTAATTTCACAAAACCATTTCCGGATGAATGAGAAATTAATGTTTGAAGTTGGCAACTTAAAAGTAAAAATCCTGGAATTTAAAATCAAGTGTGGGAACTTTATCCCACATAGGAAGTTGAAAGAATTTTGAACCAATTTATAAACCTCAAGTTTAGATATGGGTTTGGGCCCCAAGGGGTACCAATAGTCTTTGGAAGGGGGAAGTCTTAGACAATGTCTAGACTAGTCCAAAACCCACGCGCGCACTCCGCCGCCGCCGTCCGTCCGACCGGCCGGCACGAGCCGGGTCGTGGGTCGTGGTTGGTTCCTATATTCTTTTTGGATAAAATTATTTATTTAACTTTATTTTTATTTTTATTTCTGAATTTCGAAATTAATTAATTGAAAATGTGTGTCTTTTCAAACCTATTCGAAACTGTTCGGACTAAACTGACACCAATTAATAGTTGTGTCTATTCAGGAAAACTTTTCAAGGAGTTGCAACTCTTGGCCTGCAACTTTTGGAAATCTATAACTAGGACCCCTGATTTCC
>CAIGRN010199788.1:0-15853 GCA_903798345.1 Fraxinus anomala | reverse complement strand
TTTTTTTTTTTTTTTTTGAAGTGGCTGTATATGGAAGTTATTGATGGAGGGAGATTAAGTTTCAAATTTAATTTTCAACTTCTCCATCCAAAATTCATTTCCACGCTAATCGGGTCGGATTACCCATGTGGGCGACCCGGTTTCTTCAAACACATTTTATATCTTATTTTTCTTGAGCAATCAAAGTGCCGACAATATTTTCATTTTCAAGTGTTTGACAGAGATCATGCATTCATGATATGGACTTGTATTGAGTTTTGTTTTGAACCACTTACGTGTATAGAGATGCGTTAATAAGCACTGACAATATTATTCTCAATAATTCGGTTCAAATCATCGACAGACATGGATAGTTATCTATGCTCCATTTAAAAAAAAAAGTTAATATTATTTCGTAAAATGTTACTCCATATTTTGTCTGAACACTCCAAATTTCTTGTGCATATTCCAATAAGTATAAATGAATCACAATTAATTGCGAACATGAAATTTGAATAAAAAGAAAATAAAGTTTTATATAGTTGAATTGCATAAAACTTATTTTGCATAAAAATTATTAATTAAATGTGTTTGATTGATTTAATTTTCAAAAATTATTATACTTGCTTATCTTTTATTAGTAGGTAGATAAGAGAGAGAATGAGAGTGAATTTCCTAGAAAAAGAAAAATCTATCACTCCCTAAAGAAAACATCTTTTGTTTTTTTTGAAGGAAAATACGTTACATGACCAACTTTTGAAAAATATTTTCTATGGAAAAATATGCCAATCAAATATCTCAAAAGTAGGAACTTAGAAAAAAAAAATGACACTATGTGTGTGTGCGCGTGCACTCGTGTGAGCCACATTATTTTGGAAGAATGTATTTTGGAATAATAGATTGATGGAGAATGTGTGGTTGAAAAAGAAGGAAAATTTATTAATGTGATGCAAAATATTATTTTATTGAAAAATATGTGATTAAAATGAGTAGAAAAATGATAATGAAAATTTTAACTCATGAACGGTACATTTCAACGTTGATTGCATTGACACGTTAATTGAGTTTTCTTCTGATTTTTACACATGTACCACACAATCAATCAATTTTCTATCAATTTAGTCTCAATCTTTTATTGTTTTTTATTACACTTACAATAAATTTGAAATTCGACATCATAATGGGACCTATACATATATTAATAATCAATATCCAGAAATTTATTCAACATATAAAGACGTCAATGGAGTTGTTCAAAAGAATATTGTACCATAACTTTCAGAAAGGAATTGATTTTTGACTCAATTGAATAGAGAAATTTACGTTCAAGTTTCTCTACAAAGCAAGTCAAATAATAATTATAACTATTATTGCTTTTGTTATTAATTAAAACGCAGCATAATTGCTACGTTAAACTTTAATAAATTAAACTAAATACTCATCACATTGGGACTTGAAAGAAATGACATAATGAACTGTTTTCTATAACAGATTCCTCTGGAAAATCTCAAACCAAAGGGATAAGGTCGTGTTTGGTGTCCTAGTATTTTATTTCCTCGTACCCGTTTTCTCTTTTTCTGCTCTTGCAAACACGTCCTAAGGATTCTCCATCTTTCTTGCAATATTTTGTCTTCTTTTATTTACTTACATCAATCGAAAGACGAATTTTGGTATAGTCACTTTCAATTGTTACGGAAACATCATCTGACGCTCCGTTCATAAAACCGCCGGAAAACACCGTATCTCGGTTTATTCCTGCCACCCAAAATCACTTTTTTAAATTGGAAACCCACATGGAGAAAGAGCCTCTACTCCCTTTTGTCAACACCAGATGGCCGCAATCGTCGCTGCCGCCGACGCCACCACCACCGCCACCGCCAGTCTCACTCTGCCCTTTACCTGAAGAAAATGAAATTATCATTCCAACGTTGCCCATCACCCCATCTGCAAAAGAATTCAAAGAAAGGCTCATATTTGGGTCCCCCACTTATGCATCGTCCCCTCTTATAGATTCTTCCTCTTCGACCCTTCTTGATGCCTTAACCTTAAGTGTCAACTCTCCCAAGCCCTCAAAATCCAGTCTCGATAATGAAAGAACTAATACTGAACCTCATGTATCGAATCTTGATCAAGTAAATAAACAGTCTTGGTTGATTGATCCCAATTATACAATGTCCAAGAGTAACCTCCATAGGTCCAGGACTGCACCTGCCATGGCTGCAATCAATGAAATTGACCGTTCACAAGATTCGGAGAAACCCCAGTCTAGTAAATCATCAATTGTAAGACAAGGCGTTGTTCTTTTGATCATATACTTGTCTCTTGGTGTGCTTATATACTCTTTTAATAGGGATGACTTTATGGCTACTGAGACACATCCTGTAGTTGATGCTTTGTATTTTTGTATTGTTACTATGTGTACAATTGGGTATGGGGATATAACCCCTGCTAGTACTGCAACCAAGTTGTTTTCTATTATGTTTGTGCTTGTGGGGTTTGGTTTTGTTGATATTTTGCTTACTGGGATGGTTAGTTATACGCTGGATTTGCAAGAAAACTATCTTTTGAGGACAATTAAAGGAGGGGGAGGGCATGATCCTAGGTCTTATATAATTGATGTGAAGAAGGGGAGGATGAGGATTCGGATGAAGGTGGCGTTAGCATTAGGTGTTGTGGTTCTATGTATTGGAATAGGGGTTAGCGTCATGCATTTTGTCGAAAGGCTGAATTGGCTGGATTCATTCTATTTGTCCGTTATGTCGGTTACTACTGTTGGATATGGTGACAGGGCATTTAACTCCATGGCTGGTCGAATTTTTGCATCAATTTGGTTGCTTGTGTCAACACTTGCCGTTGCTAGAGCATTTCTTTATTTGGCTGAGCTTAGAGTCCACAAACGGCATAGGAAAATGGCTAAGTGGGTGCTTGGCCAAGGCATGACCGTCGCACAATTTCTTGCTGCCGACATTGACAACAATGGTTTTGTGAGGTAAGCACTTTTATTTTGCTGTTCTGATTGTGATTATTTTTTGCAACAGAAAATTTTACTGTTTGGCGTAGGCTATAGTCTGGAGGTTTGTACTTCAAATTGTATTTGGTATTATTTCTATTTCGAGAATCTAGTTGGATAGTTTACCACAAAAGTTTAGCAGCAAGTAGGCGTATCCAACCTCCAAAAGTGTATATATAAGTACACAAGCTAAAAAAAAAAAGGTCCGAGTTTAAACTTATGGAATGGATTTCACCAGCTTGGCAGAAAGTAAAGTTCACCCATTTGTAATTGGTGTTTAATTTTTATCATGAACTGACTTGTTTATTTTTTATTATTTTATTCCGACATAGAAATAAACACGATTATAATTACTCCTAAAACCCAAAACATCATTAATTCAATTGAATTTTCTGAATTCTATCTGTAGAATTAGATAAAAATCTATCATTAATGAATTAATTTATAAAATCCACTTTTCATGGAGAAATGAATTACCTCTTGCACTTATCACTGCTGGAGACTTGGGTGTTCTTTATGGCCCAATTAATTATTTAGTAATTAAGAATTAGGTCAGGTTGAAGTCATGACATTACTCAGTATTCCATTTAGGTGTATGTCCACAACTGAAACGTAAGAATGTTAATTATTTAGTGGATGTTGGATCCAATGACCTTGCAGATATTTCTTGTGGCGTAGTTCTTCAGGCCTTTGGCGATAAATAAATGTTGTAAAAATATGATGATTTCTCATATTATTGGCACAGCAAAATCATCAGGGAAAGCATTCTGCAAGCAATATATGTTCCTTTCACTTCTCATATCTAGACTTAATTCCTAAGTGTGGACCTAGAGGTCCTAGACATTATCAGTTTTGGGTGGTTGAAGTCCCTGAGAAAATGAGGTTAGAGACAGTCTTGGGGCCACACGTGGGTGCAGGGGTTCAGGGTTAAAATGGTTAGTAATGTATAATTAGATAAGAGAATATTGGGAGTTTGATTTGCTTCTCCAAGCCCCTCTCTCTGCCAAGGCAATAGCATGCACATGCAGATATTCTTCTGTAGTTCACCTGCCAATTTCATAGAATTTTATTTTCTGGAACTCAATTCAATGTATAAGTGGTGCGAAAATTCGACTTTAGTAATTGATGTTGCAATAGATAATGACTGCTTATTGTGTAAACTGTTAACATTTATTTTATTTTTGTTAAGCAACGACGGTTCTTATTTGTCCTGCACATTCTCTCTAGTCCTTGTACTTTTAACTTTTAAGGATTATAACTATTCCCAAAGTTGAAAGGATTTTCTGCATTTTTAAGCCTAGAAAATGCATGCATGTACAAATATATTACCTTCGCTGATTTTAGGTGTCATATTGATGAAATTGCCCTTGCTCAAAATGTCATTGTTCTTTGAGTTGTTTTGAGTGCACCATTAGTACTTTCTTCTCTTGTCTGCTTGTCATATTTTTCTGCATGTAGATGTAGTAATTGCATCTTATCAGAATTTTGTTATTGCCCTTGTGTTAGACATGATAAGTCCTCCGCTCAAGACTTTTTATGTCTCCCGTGATAGATGGATTCAACACCTTAAAGTCCTAATCGTTAATAAAAAACTAAAATTATAGTATCGTATCTCGTTTATCTTATCATTTCTCAGTTACTACATATATTCCTTCATGTAAAAGCTTTACTTTCCTGATGTCAAATTTATGCAGAACATCCCGAGTATGTTAATATTAGCTTACTGATTTTGTGACCACTGTGCATGTCTATGTAGTCGACACGGAGAAAAATACTTGGGGTCCTAAATATAACATTTTACATGTGAGACACTTAGATCATTGCTTGTGTCCATCTCCTTGGTAACTTTAATTGTTGCCGAATAGTTTATAAAGTAATTTATATTAATATATCAAGTCAATCATGAATTTTTATCTATAACTATTTTCTTTTGTGTGGCCATATGGCAGCAAGTCGGAATATGTTATATACAAGCTGAAGGAGATGAACGTGGTTTCAGAGAAAGACATCTTGCAAATTACTCAACAGTTTGATCGTCTAGACACAGGCAACTGTGGAAAGATTACTCTTGTCGATCTTATTGAAAGTCATCAGTCGTCTCTCGTCACTGGTTCCAGTTAAGCGGAACTAAACAAATTTTAACGCTAAATATATTTACTACAAATCCATGTTTCGATTAAGCAAGGAGGCGTTGCTGCCTCCAGTCGGAACCTCCGGTTCTACAGAAAGGGTTCTTGCACGAAGATAACAGTGACTCCTTGTCCGGTCCCTATACACCTTGACCGAAGTCCTGCCTATCTGAGTTTTAAACCTTAGATGTCATATGGTTGGTCCATGACAAATTTGTAATGGCATGGTTGCTTCATCAGACAAGCTAATTGTAATTCTTTAATGTGTACTCTTGTTTCTCTTTTTGTGTATCGAGAAAATATTTATTTCTATAGTTCGCTCTTAAGGTATCTAGATCCTTTCATGATTCCACCAACGGCCTCCAGTACAGTGAATTGCTATGACCCGTTTTCATTGTAGATTGATTACCCTGTGCAGAATACATACTTTTCATGTGTAAAATATAAGCAATGCTCGAGTGCCGTTGTAACAACCCGATCTCTGTGCTCACTTGCTCAATTAGTATCAAGATTTAATTTAAGTCTCTTTGAATTTGAATCATGGAGGACGCAAAGTCGTTAAGGGTAAGATGAACTCGTACATTTCTAAAGTGGACAATACGTAAGAGAACGATCAGGCATGAAGCTTGGGTCGTTACAACTGCTGCATTATGAAAATATGTTATAAGAGAAACTATGTTTTGTAAATAAAATTTCTCGTAGCACTAGATGGATCGAAATAAATATGTAGCACTTTAGACCTTCAGTTTTAACATCACATTATTTGTGAATTGGTAAAAGGCAAGTGATTTGAAATGGAAATGTGGCTACATATCTCTTTATGGATACTAGTTTTTTTAATACTAGCGTCACTTGAAGGTTTCTTTGCCCTCATCGTAAATCTTGATCTCTACTTAAGATTTACAAATAACTTTTTAAGTGGATCAAATATATATTTTTATTCTTAAAACTATTTTTTTTATCAAGAAAACCCACAAAGTGATGTTAAATGGATACAAAAGAATTTTAAAAAAAATCGTTATTATCAGTTGTAGTTATTAACTATCTTGTATCCGTAACAAACAATTTTTGGCTCAACTCAATTTTATTTGTATCCGTAACTTTATCACGAAGTTCTTGTTGGAAAATTATCCTTCAAGGGAAATGAAGACGAGGACAAATATATAGAATCAAGAACCCCAAAAATTTGATAGAAAGGCTAAAAAATGAGATTGTTATCCTCAAACAATATTTGTCTCATCTAGAATTAAATCGGTGCTTAAATAAACTCTTAACAAATGATTTGTAGGATTAATTAAGTCTTGAAGAAGAATGTTTTACTTCCAATATAAGAGCTTGAATCTCTCTATGAATGGAATGATTTGCTGTTTTTAATTGTTAAAATTGTATCTAGAAATGAAAACTATCTCTATATATAATTTTCAATCAACACACCAAGAAAAGGCTCCAATGGGTCATGAAAATATGCTAAAAAATGAATCAAAAATTTCAAATTCAACGGTCAAAAATTGGCTTGGACAATCACACAGGCCAAGGTTTGGCCTCAAGTTATTGAAAATGAGGTTGGGCCCTCGCCTAGGCCAAAATTTCAACTCCTCCATTATTTATTCTCGTTTCGTTTTCGGTATTCCCATACTTATTCTACACACCCATATAGATGTATTATCATTCCGATATATTCATCATTATAAATTGAACACCAAATTACAACAATTCTTTTGCAAAAAATAGAAGGAAAAAATCTTGGTAAACGAACCCTTAATCCATTAGAAAAAGCTAAAATTGCTAAATATTCAAGAAAAATGTAACCCTAATAATTGATACCTTAATAAAAATAATATCAAATTCTCGTCTAACCATATGAATTCATAGAGATTTCTCTCTTCTAGAGCAATATAAATTGTTCAAGCGTGCCATGATAAGATGCTAGACCACGTAAAGTAGTAGTATAATAGACCAAGTCTTAAAACTTTGATTAGGTAGGACTTCCATCAAAAGAGACATTAGTCAAAATTTTGGATTTCCACACTTGGAAAGGTAAGTTGGTGCATATCCTCTTCAAGAATCGCTTTAGTGCTAGACGTGGCCTTTTCTACTATGGGTCTAATATTTGTAACGTCTAGTAAATGAAAGGCCAAAAATGTCGAGACTCGAATTAAATTCAATAGTTCGAGAAGACTCTGCTCTTTTTAATTTAGATTGAAAGTGAGTATATAATTACCTTTAGACCAATTTTGAAACTTCTTAATCATCAAGTCACCAACTAGGAATTACTCATGTACCGCACACTTGAAAAGCCGAAAACTTTAAGTTACTGATTGGTTTAGTTAAAAAAGTTAATAAAATTTTAATTTAAAGTCAAGAATTACTTTAAAAACAAATTTTATGAACTTACAATTTTTATTATTTTTTCAATTACGTATTTCATCAATTTTTATTAAAATTTACTAAAAAAATTGATTTTTAAAACCAAACAGAGATTAAAGTATAAAAAAAGTGGAGGACATCTCTTCCCATCATTTTCTTATAGGCTAAATTACTCACCTGTTTTCAACTATAATAGCCTTTGAATGAGCTTGACGGATGAACAAACACGATACTTGATAAAGAAGTACCTTTGAAAACCTTGAGAAAAAAAGGCACTGTTTGGTTTAATTAAAAATCAAAATTTAAATATATTTTAATAAAAGTAGATAAAATATTTGATTGAAAAATTGATGAATCGCATGCAATATGTAGTTAAAAATACTTGTTGACTATCATTTAGTATTTTATCAAAAATTTTTAACTAAATCAAATATGAACTAAGATGGAAAACAAACTGGAATTCTTTGAGTAAGACGTATAAAGATAACACCTGATAATTTAACGATACTTTGGAGGGTTAAGTTATCCAATTGGTCTTCTATGCATTCTTTAACAGGACAATCTATATGACTTGACGGTATGCTGACGTGATTTAGTGTCATGTTGGGTTTCAATTTCTAATTTCAATTTTGATTTAGTGTTCTAATTTTACTGGTAATCTAACAAAATTCTTAAATCAAGGACAAAAGTGTTCTAAAATTTGGAGAGAGATATAGACTAAAGTTAGTTAAATGAGGAATAACAAAGTCCAACTCCACTTTGAGGTTGAGTAAAATTTAAGCATGGCCATGACTAATGTTACAATTATATAAGATCTTGAATATCAATTCATTCATTTTTAAATTAAATCTCGATGACCAAACTTGCTATCGAGATAATATTTCCAACACTGACAGTATATAATTTATAATCACGTCAATCATTTTATTGTTGGCTTACCTTTCCCTTTTTAACAAATATTACAGAGATCGACTCTGTGTAAAAGAGAAAAAAAAAATAGTAAGACATTGTTTGATTTTAATTTTTTTTTAATTATTTTTTTCAAACTCATTTTTAATATATATTTTTTAATAAAATAAATTTACACGTGAATTTATAACTATTTTTTAATATATATTTTTTAATAAAATAAATTTACGCGTGAATTTATAACTATTTTCTATTATTAACAACACAATCTAAAAAAATCAAAAACAAATCAAGACTAAGCAGAAAATTATTGCAGGTCAAATCAGCTCATAATATAGAATCTAAAAAGAAAAGTCTTTTCACATTGCAAGCTCAAATTCAGCTTCCAACTAGGCTAGAAAGAGATAATCTGCATAATTAATTATATATTTTCGATTAAGGAGCTAAATTTAAATTGACCGATTCTAAACATTGATCCTAGTGGAGTAGATACACTCATAATGATGAAGTGGTTGACTGTAGCATCAATTATAAAGTATTTTCTCTAATTACTAAAAGTTTGAAATTTTCTCATCTAAATTAATTATTATATTTTATACTTCACTACCATGATTATGTTTTGCTCTTTTTGTCCAATTCACCCAATTTTTCTCAAGTTTTACCTACCAAACACAATTAAAACATAATTAAGCTATAATTCATCAAATTTGATAACTAATATCATAATTTATTGGTTCAAATAAGTATATAAAATATACTTATCAAATACCATCAAACTTGAATATTTATTTGTTCCTAAACAAAATTATAACCTAATTTAACCAAAAACTTTAAACACACATGGTTGGATAATTTGTCTTTGGTATCAGGATTGTAATATATGTATTAAAACTATAAACTGCTACAAAATCACAATTCTAAAATTAATTTTTATTTATCCAATGTAAAATCGGCATGTATGAAAATTCATGTCAAGCATTATAAATTCATAAAGTGATTCAAATTCAAACCCTCAATAGTCAAATTAATCATTTTTCTTCTCGTATGATTCACACCCCAAACTTATTCTTTTCACTATATTTTCAAGGTATGATCTAACGTTGAATTTATATATTAATACACAATCTCTCTAGTTTGGTTAGATATTAGTAATTGCAGCTCAACACATCCACAAATGAGAATTCTCTTTAATTTTTATTGTTTCAACATCCAAGAATCAACTAAGTTATTAATCTATTGTCAAAGGTTTAAATTCTCTCAAATAAGTGCTTAGGATTTAATCAAGACATGAAATAATCTTTTTTCTTTTCCTTTTTTTTGTTAAAAACTTATGGGTAGACTTCTATCCATTAAACTTCTAAATGACCCTTGTAGTGAGGTTCTGATCGATAACTTCCAAATCAGATGACTATAGGGGCACCAAACTTTAGATATCCTTGCAGGCTTAATCACTCGAGTTATAAAGACTACGAATTGAAGTTTCACAATGAGATAATATTTTTTTCCTCTCTCTCTCTCTCTCTCTCTCTCTCAATGTAATAATTAGTGTAATGTTCCTTATTAAACACTTATTCTTAAAAATCAACCTCTAATTTAAGATTATCACATAATTTTCATCTTATTTGTTTTAGGCAATTCACACAAAATTTAGCACACATGGAATCAGCATTCATCTTAATGACTCTTTACAACATCTCAATCACCTCCAAATTATCCTAAAATTGGTTTAAGTGTGTATAATTTAGTGGTTATTTGGATTTAACATCTAAGATCACTAATTAATTTTTTTTTTAACATATTCATATTTTGAATCAAACTATTTATTCATGATGCAAAATATAAATCTTGTGCGCAAAAATATCGAGTTTCACATGAATAAGCATAAATCAACACTAACATGCAATTTTTTCACAATTTATAATCTAATACATAATTTCAAATATATGCATCATAGTAGGCAAAATTATATAACACACAAGTATACAAAAGCAATAAATAAACTGAAAATAAATTTTTATTTTATTTTTCAAAATTTTCAGATTTTTTTTTTTTTTTTGGGCACTCGAACAAACACTCAAACCAATAAAAAAAACTCAACGTTTTTTCACCTCCAGACATATAACAGATATTGCACTCAATGTCTAAAAATACAATAAGCAATATATAAAAATAAAGGCAAAGAAGGGAACTAAATACTCTCTTGGTATAAATTTACAGTGGTAGATGGACTGACATGAAAGTTTTGACTTTCTTACTATGTTTTTTCCTTGTCCAACGTATTCAAGTGTCACGTTCCTTCAAAATAATTAAAAAGTCAATCATAACATGGAACACTTTATAAGTTCAAACGCAACTTAAAGGAAAATATGAGGATAAATATACCCTATACTACTAAAAGTAATAAAATTTACTAATCATATATTCTAGAAAGCAAAAATAAATAAAATGAAAGAAAATTTGGTTGCCTCCCAATAAACGCATATTAATAGTTATTAGCTTCACTTTGTTATTTTGACTATTTATGGTGACTTAAAAAGAGAATTTTCAACCTTGCATCGGTTGTACTGATAGTTATTCTACAATTCATCTTTGAGCATCCATATCACAAGATTTTCATTTTTGTCCAACCCGACTATTATACCTTCTTCCTTTTTGTTCTTGTGACTTCTCCAATGATTTATCATTTTGTACTCCTCAATGTCTGGTGGTTACTTGGGTGGAGCATTCATGGATAAGTTTTGTTATTCTTCTTCCACTCTTAAGATTATTTCACCTCTTTCAAATTCCATTAATGCTCATGCCGTTGATAAGATTGACATCCCAAAAATTAATGGCATATTTTGAGCATCTATATCATAGATAGTGAAATCAACGAGAAAGAAGTGATCTCCTTCTTTGATGAACATATCATCTACCACTCAATAAAGATGCTTGAGTGTCCTAGCACCGGCTTTAAAATTATAGATGTTGCTTTTAGATCAACCAATCCTAATTTTCTGTAGATAAATAATGGCATCAGATTAATACTTGCTTCATAATCAATTAAGACATTTAAATTATGTGAATTTCCTAGAGAGTAAGGTACAGTGAAACTCTCTAGATCTTTTATTTTAGGAGGGAACATCTGCTTTATGATTGCACTGTACTCTTCTGTCAGAGTTATTGTTTCATCTACTGACAACTTTCTCTTATTGGTCAAATTTCCTTAAAAAACTTAGCATAACTTGGAATTTGTAGAATAGCGTAAATGAAAGGAATGTTGATGTGAAGTTGTCTGAGGGCATCCAAAACTTCTTGATTTTTTTGTCCAACTTATTGTTCTACAACATTTGAGGGAACACGATTGGAGGTGTGTTTTTATTAACAGCAACAGTTGCCTTAACATGTGGACTATTGACTTCTTCATTAACTTTTGTTGATTCTCCATACTGACCAACTTGTTCCTCGCTTGTGGTATGTACCTGATTAATCTCCGTCTCTTTCTTTTTCACAGCAATGTCTGGTAGCTGAACTCCACTTCTAGTTGTAATGGTCTAAACTTGTTCCTCTTTAGGCTGGCATCGAAGCCATTGAGGAAATGAAATAAGCGGAACATAAGCTCGAACAGGGGTAGGAGGCTTGATTGATGGTGCCTCTATAATTGCATATTTTATAGCATCAACTGCTAATACATGTTCCTGTAGATTCTTTTCTTTATCGTTTGGCATGGTACCTTATGTTTTGCTAGCTAATGCAGCTGTTATCTCCCCCACCTGAGGCTCCAAATTTTTAATTGGAACATACTGGTTTTGAAAATTAATATTACTTTTGTTAATGAACTTAGCCACTAATTCTTTCAACGATGACTTCTTCTCTAATTGTTGTTGAAATCCTGGTGGGTTTCTCTGAATCTAACATCCTTGACCCTATTATTAACCCATGAGAAATTATGACCCTTGCTCCAACCTGTATTATAGGTTTTGGAGTAAGGATTGTTATGATGCCTCTGTGAATTCTGTGCATAACAAACCTCCTAAATCTGATATGCATGTGTGGATGCTAATGGATAACTTGTAGTTCTATGATTTGCCCAGCAGCCACCGAAGGATGGTGCTGGTTGGTGCATTATTCTCACATTTTTAGTAAGGTTTGTAATTTCTTTGTTAGTAGTTCCATTTAAGCTGCCAATGATGCAATTGGGTTAATGTTGTGAATATCTGCTATTTTTCTCGAAGTTTCCCTTTCTCTTGGCCACATAGTCTGATTTTCTGTTATTTTCTCAAAAAGATCTAAGGCGTTGTCTAAGGGAATATCCATGATTGATCCTTCTGCTGAAGCGTCAATCATGTTACAGTATTCAGGTGGCAAGCCTGAATAGAAGATGTAAACCTTAGCATTTTTAGGAATATCCAGATTGAGGCACTTTCTGAAGTAATATTTGAATCTTCCCCATACTTCTGGATAGTTCTAGATGTCCTTTGCTTGAATGTAGTGGTTTCACTCCTGATATGATGGACTCGAGAATGTGGGAATAATTTCAAGGTGAATTTTTGTACCATGTCATTCCACGAAACGATGCTTTCAGGAAGTAGTGAGTTTAGTCATTCTCGTGTGCTTTCCTTTAAAGTAGAGGGAATAGTGCAATCAAAAAGCGTCAACTGACATGCCTTCGTGACTAATCACTTTGCAAAGCATTAGGAAAGCTTGTAAGTGTTCATGAGGATTTTTAGTTGGTTTTCCCAAAAACCTGATGTCCTGATAATTTCGAGACAAGTTGATGACATTTGGTCGAATGTGGAAGTTGGCCTGCCCAAAAGGTGGATAAATAATAATTGGTTGCACATGAGTGGGTGTGAGATTTAAATAATCTTCAATAACTTTTCTTGGTGGATCTGGTTGTTCTGATGCATCTAGTAGTAATTGAACTTGATTTTGATTTTACGCCATGTCTATTACTTCTCTCTGTTCTTTTTTTCGTTGTTCGAAAGTTCTTTCGATTT
Source organism: Fraxinus anomala (assembly GCA_903798345.1). Lineage (NCBI taxonomy): Eukaryota > Viridiplantae > Streptophyta > Magnoliopsida > Lamiales > Oleaceae > Fraxinus > Fraxinus anomala. The sequence continues at coordinate 2,480 of CAIGRN010199788.1, read as the reverse complement.
CGGGATCTATCGGAAGAAGCTCGTTTTCATCAGAATTTTAAATAAACTATGATTTTCTGAAATGAGCAGAACAAAAGACTTGGTTCATTTAATAAATAGCCTAAAACAAGTAAAATTTTTAAATATAATAATAACTAATAAACTCAAATTAAATAAATTATTCTCCGACAGCGGCGCAAAAAATTTGTCCGTGCCAAACCTAAAAGTTTATGGGATCGTTGACAACTAACAAGTATTAGAATTGATGAGTTAAGAGTATCGTCCCACATGAAATAAATTTAATTTAAGTTTACTAGTTTCGTAAGGAATTCGAATTATGTAAATAAAAGAAATTTGATTTCTATAATTAATCTAAGAAATATGTTAAAAAAATGTTTTTTTTACTAAATTATGGATGATTGTATCCGCCTATTGATATATATATATATATATTTCAATTCTTGATTCGTAATTTAGTTCCGTTCATGCGTTCTTGATAATCAATAAAGTTATGATATATAATTCTCTTTTTCAAGATAAATTAAATTTATGCTAACTACGATCCGAATTTATTCCTAGTTCGAATTCGAAAAATTAGAATGCATTAAAGTTTAGATTATCTATATAATTGCATATGGGATAAATGTCATTCCTAACATCTATTACACATATGTTAATTTTGTCACATTTTAAACTTATTATAAATCTCTCAATACTACAATTAGCAACTAATTATTTAATTGGTAGTGGCCAATTAATTAAATAATACAATAGGTATGCAAAAAAAAAAAAAAATTACACACAAAATACTAAGCATCCGTTTGGTGCACATTATTATAGAATAAGAATGAAAAATATAGTCATTATTGGGCCTCACACAAGAGATATAAATTCAAAATTGATGATTTGATGTAATGGATAACGATCATATTTTTAATTTTTATGGAAGAAAAATGAAAAACAAACAGGGGCTAAACTAGTAATTTTGAATTAAAACAAATAAATAATAGAATTCATCTTCATCTAATACAAAAACGGATCTAACATAAAATATTAATATATAAATTATAAAAAGAATAATAAAAAAAATATTGTATTGCCCTCGCGCACCATGATTTGGTTTTCTTCATATTTTTTTTGTGCCGTTTTTCGCTCTTTATGCCCAATTCACCCAATTTTTCTCTTACCTATCGAACACAATTAAAACATAATTAGGCTTTAGAAATTCAAAATTGATGATTTGACGTAATGGATAACGATCATATTTTTAATTTTATGGAAGAAAAATGAAAAACAAACAGGGGCTAAACTACTAATTTTGAATTAAAACAAATAAATAATAGAATTCACCTTCATCTAATACAAAAACGGATCTAACATAAAATATTAATATATAAATTATAAAAAGAATAATAAAAAAAAATATTGTATTGCCCTCGCGCCAGCACCATGATTTGGTTTTCTTCATATTTTTTTTGTGCCGTTTTTCGCTCTTTATGCCCAATTCACCCAATTTTTCTCTTACCTATCATTGTGTTAATTTTGTATTAATCCGAATAATTCATCAATTTTGACAACAAATATAATAATTTATTGGCCCCCAAAAGTGTATAAAATACACTTATCACATGATAATTAATTATTTTATGTCTCGTTACCCTTTTCTCTTTTATTATTTGTCTTTCACCTACCTAAAATTAATTTGTACATAACAAATTAGTAGATAGATTATAAGTGATCAATCCATCAGTTAACTCGTACACTCTTAAACACGTGTTGTTTTATATATCCCTCTTCTATCAGACAACATTAAGAAATCTCAACATATTAAAATATTGACAAAATTTTGTCATCAATCTAATATAATTGCAAATTATACATGTTTGGCAGAGTTTTTGAAAAGTCAAAAGTTACTTCTAAAGTTAAGAAGATGCTTATGAACATCTTTAAATAATTTTCTGAACTTGTTTTGATTGATTACAAAAACTTTTAGAGAAAGTTAATCCTTCTAAAAGAAACAAAAGTAAAAAACAAAAGTTTAGTGACATGAGCCCTACCTAAATTAGGTTGTTGCCAATTAATATGCAACATCGGATTGATACATTGTTGACCTCTAAATGATAATCAACAAATTTCTCTCACAGAGTCATCATTTTTCCTTCCTAAGCTCACTATTCTATTTCTCAATAGAGAACGAGAGGAAAATGACTATTCGAAATGAAGTTATTTCAAATTCAGCATGATATTCTTCATCCAAACATGCATATAAATATTTTTATTCAGACATTAGGGGTAAATGAATTGTTTTGATTGGTGACATGTGACAAGATTTGATTGAATGATTTCTAACTAATTCTGTTATCTTGTTTATGTTTAATCCAATAACTTAATGATCGTTTGATTTTCCGCAAGTGCACGGGATCGTATACAAGTAATAAAGTGATGAATAAAGTATCGAACCTACGAAAATTAATTACAACTTTAATTGAATAGCAAACAAA
>CAIGRN010199778.1:0-13418 GCA_903798345.1 Fraxinus anomala | reverse complement strand
AGAAGATCTCTTGTTCTGTGGTGGCTGAAAAGCTAATTGCACAGTTTCGACATTTGCACCCCACATCCTATACTCCTCTTTGGCACATACAACAATAAGGTCATTCAAATCCCATTCATCTCTTTGAGCATTATAAGCAACCTTTAATTGATTAAACTGACTCGAAAGGCTATTCAGAACATGATAGACTAGAAAAGGCTCAGCAATTGGAATCTTAAGAGCCTTTAACTTAGAAGATATATTTATCATCTTCATAACGTGCTTCCTAATTCTACTTGTACCATCATATCTTATATTCATCAGTTTGTGCATCAGATTTCCAGTGCAAGCTTTATCAGACTCGACAAATCTCACTCATATAGCATTCACAAAACTTTTAGCATTTTCATTATCTATTAGCCCTTTCCCACTTTTCATACTCAGCCATATATTCAGCAGTTGTGTGTTTCGAAATCTGCTTCTCCATTGCAATATCCAAGACCAAAATATCAAGTGCTATTTCTACGTCTCATATAATTATTTCCAGTCAATGTTTCAATAGCAGACAATTGACTCGAAATGGCCGAAGCATTTAAAACTGTGGAAACATAAAGTAACATATTTAATATCATCCAAACATAGTGTATGCAAACAATGGATGATAACATATCCATCTAATTAACATGGGCTACTAATTAGATAGTCTATAACTAAAGTCAAAACCAAATGACATTATTATGGTAAGAGCCTAGATGCATCATTATAAAGTCACATTTGGGCTAATAATATAACATGATTAAGGTACTCTTAAAATACATAATGAAGTTAGTTAACAAAACATATTGGTTTTCGAAATACCAACACCTTTGGGCAGAATGAAATTTATAGACCAAGTAAACTTGTTAACTGCCTTATGCCAATTTCCAAAATATCACGTATAATAACACCTTTGGGCAATATATTATATGCAATAAAAAAAAAATGCGACCCCAACGTTCAATTTTTTTTTTGTTTTAGAAAACCGAATAAATAATAATTAGTGTGCCACGTTGGTAGCTACCACCTCCTTCTATTTCAAAATATTTCTCTTAATGAGAGAACTAAGAAAGATTTGAAGCCCACGAAAAAATTCAACAATAATAATAATAATAATAATAATAATAATAATAATCATGCAACATAATTACAGTCATCAACGGACGAAAGACAAAATTCATGCGCTGTTATTAAGCGAAATTGGCAATTAAATGAAATTTAAATGGACAATAATCACGACATTTAAATATTTCAACAAAAAATATAAAGTCGTTCATTTTAAATATAATTTTAATTTTAGGTCGAAATTAAAATATATGTATCAATCTTAAAATCCCATTTTAAAAATTCAAATTTAATATTTTAAAATTGCAAAATCGACCATGGATTTAAAATTATGAAAAGACTAGGTCCTTATCTTTTAAAATTACAAAATGACCCTTTTACTTTAATTGTAGACGCCCCCCCAAAAAATTAGAAATTGCAGGAGAAGCCCCTGTCCCGAAATTAACTGAAACCGATTTGAAAAACCCTAGGCCTTCCTTCTTGGGCGCCGCCGCCGGTCCAACACCATCTCCGCGACGGAGACGTCGACTGGTAGCCCACGGCTGCGGAATACGATAGCGACGCTACTGCAGATAGCAGCCGGCGCTGCTACCCATCGAGTCAGCGGCGCTTGCCGCTGCTATTGACGTCGCTGCCCGCGGGTTTCAATACAGGTGGTGTTGGAGAAACACATATACATACAGACGGTGGAGGCACTGCGGAAGCATATATACACACAAACATCTATTCATACAGATGCTGGAGAAACATATATGTACACAACTACACATACATCTATACATGCACACATACAAACAAAACCCAGAACCAGAGAATCAATTTTTGGTTTTTTTTTTTTTTAATATAATTTCAGTGCTGTTTTGAATATGTATGCGAGAGAGAGAGAGATATATATATATATATATATATATGCATATTCATGAGTAGCGAGAGAGAAAAAGACAAAACCTTAAAATCAATTTTTTTTAAAGGATTCTGATCTAAGCATCTCCACTCTGTACCAATTGTTGAAATTTAACAATAATCATACTAAAAAACAAGAATCACAAATTCTAAATTGACAATTTAAAATTCATACATCCGAAAAACATTTTGTGTACGAATATTATCAGCTAGATCTTCATCTCCTTCCTCTTCTAAAGGGACAAGCCAATAAAACGATATGGAGAGGAGAGGTGACCTATCTTTTATATAGGGAATTATTAAGCCGTCTCATTAACAACTCTAATCCTAATTAGGATTTACATATTTTTGGCCAACATACTTAAAATTACAATATTATAACAATATAGCTCGTAAAGTGTACAACGATCCAAATGATCATTTAACATATTGAGTCTAATCACAATATCATCGCGAGCCATATATCTAACTCGTAAAATTCACAATCAAATGAAAGCCCCGTTATAGAATTATTCTAACATAGCCAGCCCAAGGACTAATAGTTTCCTTGCCAATGATACCAGCCTTCGGGATAGCCAAGCACTCACAGGTCTCAAGCAGACTTGTCCTTATCTTGAGAAGCCTAATCCTTGTGCAACTAGGATACTAGCTTGAAGGTAGGCTCCTACCAGACACGGTCTCTCAGGCCTGTGGGTCGGTCTACGGCCCATAACCGTCATAATCAAACTGGGCAACAACAAAAACCACTATATATATGTACATTTGCCTCATTATTCAGGTTACACTCTCTCTGTTGCATTACATTCAATTTCAGATATTGAGAGTAGGGTTTGTGATCAACCTCGTCTGGATCTACACCTCGGTCATCTAGCCGATCTCAGGTCATCCCAAGCAAATTTTGTTGTAGCATCAAAAACCATTTTCCAACATGGTGTAGTTATATAATTAGATTTTTCAATTGATATAAAGATGGATCGAACCAAGCAACCAAAAATATTTATATAGTCAACCTCAAATTATTAGGAGTAAGCCTTGATTTTCTGTTTTGGTATATGAACATCTAACATCCACAAGAAAACTTCCATTAGAACATCTCTAATGGTCTACGTGAAAGTGTCAACAAGTTCTAAAGTCAATCAAACATATATAAAATGCTGTTTACATTTGAAGTTTCATTAAAAATCTCTCTTTAAAAGCACTAACATTCAGATCATAAACAAATGGAATACAGAAATCAACACCACTCTACATAAAGAGAGTTTCAATACAATGCTCCCCTGGAAAAAAATCAAATAAAAAAGAGAAAATCAAACTGTCAAGAGTAAATGAAAATGAAATGGTTCAAGTCAATTACTTATACAGCCTCGGATCTTTTGTTGTAAAGTTTTTCATTTGTCCTTCGAGTTCAGAAATACACTTTGGTTGAACAAGAAGAATTAGTACTTAATATCCATGAACCTGCTGGCAAAAAATAAATAAATAAATGAGGAAAAGAAAATCGGAATACGACCATAATCGGTTGATTTCAAACCTAGTCATAGATATATTGTCTTCGATAATTCTGTTTTTACTCACCTCAATTCCAACGAGGGATCTACAGTTATTGGTGTTAGTAAGCACAGTGCTAGTTGATCCACACTCACTATCCTTGAGTGACACTGCTGATCTATCAAGCTTGACTGACCAAGGATAATGATAATTCTGAGCAGTCGAACCAACATGAGATGTTGATCTTTGCATTCGGACCGCCCGAGGGACGTTCCTTCCTTCAAGAGATGGTCTGCGCCTGTTGTAGGAACAGAGACAAATGCTGAATGATGTCATTTCTCTCTTAATGAGAGAATACATTTATAGAGGATTTAGATTCGTCTATTTAGTATACTAAACTGACATCAATAGTAATCAGATTTATCTCTAATACCTGCTCGGTTGCCTCTCGAAGGATTCAACAGGGCGTTGCTTAGGTGCACTCTGCGAACGCACTTTAGCCCTTGACGACTCTGTATTGGCCATATAGTTAGGATAAAATGGATATTCACTGTAAAGGGATTCTGCGTATTCTGATCGAGGATAAGGAGACGGATTTCTTGATGGATCAGGTTTGGGGAAGGCCGAGTAACACTGAGGGCTACTCTGTACTGTATTGAATGAGTATTCGTCGAAATGGCCACTACATGCTTTTGGACTCATATCTGTTATGTTTGAGGGTGCTGGTGAGATCTTTTGACGGTCGGGTTTTGTGTATGCGCTGTTGTGCATAGAAATTCTGTGCTCGTTTTTCTCGATTTGTCCATAGTTTGAATAGCTGTTTCTACCCTTTGTGCTTGGCCTCGAGTCTCCAAGATCCATTTCCACTATCTTGATGTTCTCTTCAAAATCCTAAATCACATCAATAAAGTAAGCCAATTCTTGTAACAATGTCAGCAGATAGAATTTGACCAAAGAAGTGGAAATCGAAAATTTTCTACAATTTACATGATCAGATCTATAACTATATCGAAGAACAGGACAACAGGTAATTGTTGGAGGGATTCATACTTGATTTGAGGGCCTAAATCTATTCTCTTGTGTTGATTTTCTATGTTTGAATTGCATTTGATAGTTGAATTGTGTCATTTCTTCAGCCATTCGGATTCTTTGGGCTCTAGCTCTTTCTTGGACAGTCACCAATGCCTGCATACACCTAAGTGTAGCAGTGGCCTGTTTTCTTACCAAATGCCCTCTAACCAACGCCTGCAACTTCACTAAGCCTTTCAGCGCATTCAAAGCTTTTCTTGCCTGAAAAAGACATTACGGATTAAGCTCTATTCCTTCTCGTGAGAGCAATAATAAATAGAATTAATCAAAAATCAATCAAAGTAAACACACTTATTTATTGTGGTTCCCTGGTGATGTGAAAGTAACATTCATTTGACGCTGCAGGTTCTCAAAAGAAGAGTTAGGATTTCTCACGCTTCAAACCGTCAAAACCGGGTTCCCATAAATTTTAATGTAGTTCAAAAATTAGAGCAATCTAATATGTGTATGGAATATATGGTAGGTCAATACACATTTGGGGAAAAAGTGTACGGTATGATTAGTAGGTCAATCCGCACGTATAGACTAAGATTAGACTCCACACAGTCGACCAACAATTGAGGAGAAAAGTATTGAGTTTGATTAGGCTTTGTAGATTCCAAAAAAAAAAAAAAACTCTTACGGATCAGTTCCTACACCTAAAAAAAATTGAAAAATTCTGTGCTGTTCAATATCGAGTAAATTGAGTAGAATGTAGAGTTCAAGAATTACATACCAAGTACCCACGAAAAACAGACTGAATCTTGATTGCAGCTGCCTCTTCAACAGCAGAGGCTCTCCCAGAGACAGCAGTCGTCAGCTGGATCATTGCGGCTGCCGCCTTGGCCGCTGCCACGGCGGCATCCGCAGCTGCTGCGGTGGCCACGGCCACAGCCAACACCTGCATTTTGGGATCACTATCCAATTCCATTGCCGCTGCTTGTGCACATGGTGTGGCAGTAATACTGTCTCCAGAATTCGATTCCTGCTGCCGCGACACAGCAGCGGCCGATGACCTGCGAAAACTCCACCGCCTCTTCTCTTTCGGGGTCGTCCGCAGGATCGATGTAGGAGTTGTTGGAGGCTGCTGATTGCCATTCCCAGCAGAAATGTGCAGATTAGTTGCATTATTCTTCTCTTTCTCCTTATCTTTCTTTCCTGTCAAGAAATGCCTTATCCACTTGCTCGTCTTCCCCATTTCCTTTCACTGTTTCCTATACGTTCATATAAGATTAGATCATAAAACAGGGATCGGAACAGGAAAGAAAGCAACAAATGAGACTTTCTTCAGTTTCTCGCCTGTTCTGTCTTTATCTAATTATCTTCTACTTATGATCAGTAGTAGCTTTCGAAATAATTAAGGTCTTTATTGTTGGATCAGAACATTTTTCCTGTTTTATTAAGTGTATGTTCTTTGCACTGACATAGTTGCATAAATGGAGTGATAGAGAGGAAAGAGAGAGGAAACTCCCACTGAAACTCTTCAAATAACATTGGTGTTGATTCTTAACCTGTTGGAGGAGGCCAGCACTAGCAGCATATGTTTGGCTAAACTTGTTTAAAAGTCGTTAATTCTAAGTAGTTTCTTTTTTTATGAGTTACAGTTTTATGTACTTATAAGTAAAGAAATTACTTATTTTGGCTTTTTAAGTAAGAAATTGGGTGGTGAAAAGAGTGTTCTGGTAACTAGGAGGCTGCTTTTTGATGATCAGAAGCCATGTGAAATTGGGTGGAGGAAGATGACAAATTCTTGTGACAAAACTGTGTCAGGAAGGTAGGATCTTATTCTATACTAATATAGGGGTGCCAATTTTGGTCATGGTCTTCAATTTTTTTTTGTCTCTCTACAATTATCTTCCTTTTCATTTCGTCATTTGGATTTATTATTGGTTGGGTAAGGGAGTTTTCTTTGCATTTTTTATGTCAATTTTTGTTATGACGGAGCTGGAAGTACTAGTATTCGTCGTGGTAAACTATGCCATTTGATGCATAAGGTAAGGTAGGTCCATTTAGTAATTATGCCTCACAAGAATTAATTTTGAGTCTTCAACATAAAATTATTCCTCAATCCAAAGTATCATCTCTCTTCAAAATTTATTTTTGGATAAATTTGTGTAGAAGTTTTCAACCTTACATAATTGTAGTAGTCATGTTTTCAACCTCTTTAGCATTATGAACACGGTATTCTTATTTGACGAAAAATGATAATTTAAACAATTAATGATCACGCGATGTCCGACTAAAACAATAAATTGTCCAAAAAAAGAGTAATGTAAGTTCCACAATCATTGTTGATTTTCACTATGAAGGAAATATTTTGACTATTTTACCATTATAGTCATATATCACGTTTGTGCCTCGTGGATATAACATCTAAAAATGATACAATTTGCACAGTGCAAAACGAAGGGGCGGACCCCCAAAAGTTTCTACTATTGTTTTTATTTTTTATTTTCTATTTATATTTAAAAATAAAACACAATAATTACTTTAACACACAGACATATAACTTGTTTGTAGCCTAGTGGTAAATTATCACTTTTTGAATCCATCCTACCACAATCATATTTTTCATTTTCATTTTTTTTTTTGGAAATTTTTGCAATTAGTGGACCTTTAGGATCTTTGAAAATTTGGTCCCAACCTTTAAAATCAATATTTTCAATCCTCATTCTTAAGTTCCATTTGCATATTTTATCATTTTTACTTAAAATTTCATTAGCATTAGCGTTAAATTTTCCTCCTAAGAGATGCATTAACTAATTTTTAGACGGGTAAAGCTCACAAGATATACATGACATATAACATAATATTTCAAATAAGAACATTGTATTCATTTTCAAGTCCAATAACTTTATTGTTTAGTTCTAATGATGCTCTTTCTGTCCACTTTCGCTAAAATGTCGACTACCGACTATTGTAGTATCGTCAATCATTGTTGGCCCCCAAACCGAAAATCTTTGCTTCGCACTGGTTAGAAGGATAGGGACATGAATTCCACAAATGAGAGATCGGAAATATGATCGTAAATTTATGAAACGTTAGGGACGAAGAGGAATTTACCTTTTATTTTTGGTAATTAGTGGCCTCCAATATTAGGTGTTGGGAGGGGTGCCCATTGGATGTAGCACATGGACATCAGTTATTGGACTCTCTCCAGTATTTATAATGAAAACCAAAATTTTCATGATCCAAGAAATATTAATTATTAGATATTTGTACTGTACTATAAGAATATACAATCCCACCCCCGTTTATATCTATTTGTTGTTATGTGTATGTGATGCATGCATGCATGTATGTATGTACATGGGGTGTACATACATTACAAAGAAGGACTCTACAGGGTTTTATACCACGATGAAGTGACAAACATGGTTAATTGAAATTTGGCCTCTTCATAAAAGATGCGGAAGTCTTTTTCAGTTGATAGTAACTTTGTAAATATTCATTTGATGAGAATTCCATACTAATGATTGACTAAGAATCACAAATTGAGAGAAGTCCATGATGGTGACTCATCATGCTACCATAGATGGTGGACGAAGTGTGACCCATCTTAAAAATCAGCAATCATGGTTATAATTACAAAATTACTGTAATTGTATAATATATACGATAAATAACATAATTACAATTTGTTTTTTTTTTTTTTTTGCATTTTATAATTATTATAATTTTCATGAATTTTAAATACTATTTTATATTGTAAAATACAAAGATAGTAACAAAGTATTGCGTAAACATTAAACATATGACACTTCGAGAAGTATTTCTAGTTTACAGTATTTACCGAGTTTTTGTTCCCCAAAAATACCAAAAAATAAAATAAAATAAAATAAAATAATAATAATAAAATCGAATTGTTATGTGTATTAATGGAAAATTATTAAGGTTTAATGCTATTTGACTTCCAATTGGACTACTAATAAATGATTAGTTGGCAATCACATGCTATGTTTATTAGCTTTCCCTTCACAACTACGTTTCTCTAATAGTCCTGATTGCATGTATCATAACATATTCACTACTTTAAATTGAACATAATAATTAACAACTATTTAAGGTACTAGAAAAAATTGTATTGATTTATTTTCTCTTGTCACTCGATTAAATAGCCAATTACCAAATCCCTCATTAAAAATAAAAAATAAAAAAAAACCCTAATCTAGAATGGTTGCTCAAGTAGTACTTAGTTCCTGCATGACTCCCTTTAAAACAAAATAATTTATTTCTCATGTTCATTTTCAACAAAGCATTCACACAATAAAATATTTTAAAAGTAAATTCAAAAAATATTTCCTACTTTTTAACCATACATTCTCAAAAAAATCACTCATATTCAAAATATCATTTTTACACAATAATGATAAAAATTAATATTCTTCATTTTTATTATTGAAAACAATACGTTATAGAAAGGTTAGATGTAGATTATTATAATCAAGTCAATTAGGTTGTCGGTATATTCATTCCATAAGGATCAAAATAAAACATGAAAATTTGGTTTAAAAAATCATTCAAATTAACCCTATATTTTCCCTTTGATAAGGTAAGCCATCTTGTTCGAGATAAATGAAATGAAATCGACAAGGTGATAGAATGGAGAGTAGTATCATGATATTCGTCGGACAGGACATCTCAATGCTTCAAGGGAAACATGACAGAAAATCAACAAATAAATTTCTCTAAAACCTATAGGGCCCTATGGATATTCGACAACTCATCGTTAACTGAAAATAAATAAAACTAATAAACTCTTTTAATTGAGACATTAATTAGCTTTTTATCAATAATATACAACTTTCTTGGGGGAAATTTATTTAATTAATTAATGTCCAAATTGATTCTAATCACGTGGATACCAGTCACGTATGCAAGAAACATTCTGGATTCAGACAATAATAACATTATGGCAGTGAATAAAACCTTTTATTAACTAATTATAAAATTAATTAATTTTACACACAACTTGAGTGGTTGTACTGTCTGCTTTAGTGGTAACCACATGATAGTAAATTAAATTTGATATTGCATGGTTGGATATGCATGAATTTTCTTACAAGTCTTTATTTTAGTGATTTTTATTTGCCATTTGTTCCCATATTGCACATGGGTTTGCTTCATTTGATAATTAGGATAGTTATTTTGTTTCAATTATAATGTGATTAAGATGTTGACTACATATTAAATTTGTCCACACTTATTATCTTCTTGCGAAGACAAGAAAAATACAAATAAAAGACGACAAAAGCAAAATGTGAATACAGATGAAGCCCTGTTTGGTTTTTATTTTTCAAACTTATATTTTTAAAACTCATTTTCGATTACATATTTTTTTTAATTTTACATGTAAATTCATACATTTTCTCTACTTTTTAACTACACATTTAAAAAAATCCTAGAAAATAACTTCTCAAAAAATAAAAACAATCAAGGGCGGAATTTTCCAAAATAGACTATACAGTAAATTGAATATAGATATGTACTTATAAAGAAGAATTTATATATAGTAGTACTAGTCATGTTTGAAAATATTGAGAGAAAAAATTTAAATCTTTATTATTATTGTTTACTAGTATATAGTATTGTGCACAAAATATGAATTTACAAAAAACTACTCAAGTAAATATCGAGATCCGAGGAAGGGGAGGCATTAGGTCAAGCCGAGCCAGCCAATTAGGCTTGGCTCGTTGAACAAAAACTTCATGCTCAGCTTGACCATGGATCCTATCGTGAGAGCAACTTGTGTCTATTTGCGAACTTTTAAAATTATTTAATTTTAAAAAAATATATAATTAAAGAAATATATAGAAAAAAATAAATACATGATAAAAAAGAAATTTTAACGTAATAAAATTAAAAAAAATTAAGAAAAATACGGCGAGATTGCGAAGGTCGCAAGCTTTGCCTGTCGAGCTCAGCTCAGTTTGTAGTAGAATGTGCCAAGCTAGCACAGCCCATTGCCACATCTAACTTAATGTTTGGGATTGGCTCATATAATAGTACTTCTGAAGGAACTCGTTAGCAATATTGTGATACTCAACTTAAGAAATGATGTTGGCATATCTTTTGAATAGATAATTAAAAGAATTTGTTTGGAATGTACCTATAAGTGTTGTAGAAAGATAACTTTTAGATAGCGGAGTCTCTCTTGAGATAAAGTCATTATATTAGCGAATCAAGCCGGTGTTCGATAGTCGGGGCAGAAGTAGCAAAAGCAACTAGATTGTGACTCACTCTATTCCCATAGCGGGGAGTAAAGCAACAGTAACCATATCCAACTTCTAAAGAAGGGTTACAATATCTAAATAAATTAAAGGTGCACAAGAAAGAGAGTCACCAATATTACCAACATCTGGCTCTTTGCAAACAAAAGCCTTTCTCGAATAAAGCCTCAGCATGTTCCGGGGATGAAGGAACGTTCAAATGTTTGAAAAGAGACCCTCACAACCTCCTCATTGTCCCTAATTACCACGCCACACCCAACAATCTATCCCATTCTCGACTCTGACTATCGGATTAGTATTCTATTTTAAGCGGGCAACAGATGGTCTAATCCAATGCACCATTGGCACCATTGAACATGAGGATTGCGTATTCTCATCAAGCTGCCCTGCATCCTTAATCACCAACCCCTCGACTAGCTCCAACACACAATTAACATCTGGTTCACTCTTGCCATGCTCTACCCCGTTTCTTTATCTCCCCAAAGCAGTTTGGTATCTGAGATATGGCTTCAATTAACGGGATGATGACACGAAACTTCCTAAATATGTCCAAGAACTTTGCAAATTATTTTTCGGGCTTCATTTTCTACAATCTCTAAGGAAAGGGGACAGGAGGTAAATCCGTTTCGATAGGAACGATTGCCTTAACCTGTGGACTGTCTAAATTCTGATCTGGAATTATTTTTGTTGATTGTCCACATTGATTCACGTGCTCCTCATTTGTGGAAGGTACATTTTCATTCACTACCACCTATCTCTTAGTTGTGATTTATGGAAGTTGCACTACGGTGCATGTAGTAATTGCCTAAATTATTTTTCCTTTGGGGTCTTTTTTCAAAACTTTTGAGAGAATGGAATAGGTGGCACATACTCTCTTGTAATTGGAGCAAATTTGATTGGTGGAGTATTGACCTCATGCCCTTCTTTGAGCCCCATTTTTTTTTTTGCCAAAAAGCATTTTAAAATAGTGTTTTGTTGGAGAATGTGTGGTTAAAAAGTAAGAAATTTTTTTAATTTAAGTATAAAATTATTTTATAAGAGAATGTGTGGTTGAAAATAAGTTTTGAAAAAATGGGGACCAAACATACTCTATAGTTCACAACATTTATTGTCATTATCTACTGGGATTTATCTCAGTGTCATTTGGCATGATCCCTGGTTCTCTCTCTAAAATTGCCCTGACAATTTGTCTCAATTGATTTTCTAGGTTCTTTATAGCAAACCCTTGAATCTGAAAATTTTTCTCATTCTGTTGCATAAGTTTGGTTGATGCTTCATTTATTTTTGTCAATGCTTTAGTTGATGATGTTGCCATTTTGCTTAGTGTGTTTTCCTATGAGGGCTTCTTTTTTGGCTGCTGAAAACTCGGTAGTGCATTCTGATATGGTGAACCTTGAGACGATTGATTATTGCTTCAGGAAAAATTCAGGTGATTTTTTCAACCTGGATTGTATGTATTGGGATGGGGATTGTTTTGCTGTCTCTAATAGTTTTGCATGTAATTCACATCTTCAACCGAGTGTATAAATGGACTACCCACATTATAATCCACACTTTCATGATTTCCGCCACAATGGTTTCATCTAGACCCAACTATTTTGAACTGCATTCACTGTTTGATTGGTAGTCCAACCATATACTTTTTTAGTTAGTCATACTAGGTGTGTTGAACTAGCCATCATTGTGTTGACCTCGTACATCCCTCCAACTCTCTTTCCACCTAATCTCTCCATAATGAACTTGTGTATGCTAGATCCTCTATTATGATCTACAGTCCTCTTTGTAATTAACCCATCACATGCCTTCTCTAAATTGGTGACTACTATCAGTATTTCCATACTAAGAAGTATGAAGTTTCATTATCATATTTGGCTTATTGTTCACGTATTTGGATAAATAGGATTAGAACTCTGTTGAACTATTTGTTCTGGAAAACTGATGGTGTTTGGTGAAAATAAAATTAATTTGTGATATAACTTCAGTGAAAGAATATACGCTTAAGGAGTATCTTAATTTACCAATACCTTTATTTTATAAACCTCTTTTAAGAGTAATACTCATCCTGTTTCATAGGCATATGAGATGCGTAATGCCGGTGCCATTATCCACAGTCATGGAATGGAATATTGCCTCGTAACTATAATCAACCCATTATCCAAAGAATTTCGGGTACATATTGTTAACTCGGTTGTTCTATAGATAATGTGGATAAAGGCAAATTTCATTGTCCTCATATAAAATCCTTTATGTCTCCTTCAAGGCTGAGTGGGCAAAACCCAACCAACCCAAGTAAACCGTCCGACCCGATTACATAAAAAAAAGGAAAACCACGTTAAACTGAAAACCAAACCCCTAATTGCCCAGTCACCTGTAGCGCCCCGACCCGCATGGATCAAAACGTTACTAGACTAGCTTTACTTTAGTCATAAACTTAATAATTTACGATACCTTTAGCGGAAAGTATAAAAATTTAATTTAAGAATTTAATTCAAGACTTATTTAATTCTAAACAACATCATTTCAATACTAGAACCAAATAAAAAAAATGTTTTTAGAATGATTTCCATGCATGCATCCGTTTACTGACGTGAAATTCTAGGTAGAAACTAAAAATGAATGTTGCTGTTTCGCTTTCTATCTCAACAAGCA
>CAIGRN010199772.1:0-10661 GCA_903798345.1 Fraxinus anomala | reverse complement strand
CCAGTAAATAATTTGTGACTCATAAGGATGTATATGTGACCATGAATTGTATAATTGTGATTTTAATATATTTAATTAATTAACAATTACCTGATTTTTGCAATTTTCAAACTTAAGGCTTGAAAATTGATTTAGTGATAGTTAATACCTGGTCTATGAACTCTTCCCTTCTATTTTTCAATTTTCTTATTTTTGGGCAGTAATGAGCCTAATTTACCCTTCTTTTTTTCATTCTAACCATTTTTCAGATGGTCCTCAAAAAATTAGACCGAATAAAAGTTAATTATTTTGACAAATTAAGTTATTAATAAAAATATTTAAATCAGATAGTTATGAATTTAATTAATTCAAAAATTTCACAATTTCGTTTTTGATTTTTTTTTATATATTATTACCAAAAATATGGTAATTTAAATGATATGTTCTCTTCTTCTTTTTTTTTTTTTTTTAATCTAAAATGGAGTGAATTGTTCACTTTATTTGCACTAAGAAAAATAATGATTATTTTTTTCCTTTACATGGCCGTAGGATCACAATCCATGGTCATGACTACAATATAGAAGGGATCCAACTCATACGAGTCATAATTGTACTAAACATTGCTAAATATTCCGTCAAATAACAACAGTCACACTTGGTTGCCATTTATGCCTACATGAACAATTATCACATGGAGTTATCACAATTCTACTATATTGTAGTTGTGAGGTTACAATTGTTCACATCTCACTTGAACTCGTGTCATATGAATTGGTCGCAATTATACAATAGATGAATGATCTAATGAGTACTGATATTCATTTTATGCTAAGCACTAATAATATGACATGTTCATTGATGGATAAACTTATAGTGGATCTCAATATTTGATTTGTTATTCACTAATAAATTGATATGACATGTTATCGTTGCTAGCATAAAACGAGTATCGATGTTTATTAAATCATTTCTTTTAAATAATATAGAATGAGTCAGAAAACACAATTGCTTTTGTTAAATAGCTCATCCAACGGTGATAAACAAGCACGTGGTAGGAGTAATATACACAATAGAAATCATAATATACCTTCAACGTAATGTATATTCATAATTTGTCGAGATTTCAACGTTTCTTCTAGCACATGGTACTTGGCTATTATGACTAAATTATATTTATCCCTGGTTTCCATAGAAACAAATACCTGCATAATCAAAGTTATCACTAAACACAATTTGCATATGGAAATGATCTTCAAATTTATCAATAATGAATCATTAAATTGAATCTAAATGAGTAATGATACATTAAGAATTTCACATTGTTCACTTTCATTCTTTAACGTAACGAAGAGAAAGAGGCTTGATTACCTAGAAAACAAAAATCAAACCGAAGAATTTAAGGTCAAATCAAGAGATTGGAGATGGAGATTTAGGATTCAAAGAAATGAGGAATCCTGACCATGACTTAGCCGGATAGACTTGTTTTCTATATCTGGAGTCCAGCTCAGACTTAGTATAAAACGATGCAAAAAGGCATTTTATAATTAGCTAATATAATCTGCTCTTAATTTGAAATCTTTTAAGGGTATTTGAAATTAATGTCTTGTATGGTCTTACGAATATGAAAAAAATCGGCATAGTGTGATCTTGATTAGAATTTAATTTTGACGTACTAACTACCTAGTATTCAATTAGATAGGATTCAATTAACAATAAATACTTCGAGAAAAAACCATTCTTAACCATACTACGGCCGAAATATGTTTTCATTTTAACTCGTACTAACATTTCAATTTTAACATTTTTTGAGCCAACTTGTTAAGAAATTTAAATAAATAAATAAGTAACTTTTCAAATATCATCTTCATTAACACAGAGGAGGGTTCATATTATGTAGTTCAAACTACTCCAGAAAGTAAAATATAAGGTAGCCACCAAATCTTGAAAGCTTCTCCCTCAGCCTTGAATATATATAATTTATAATGCAAATACTACACAGAACCAAATAATACAATAAACGAGATTTTAAGATTTTTTTTTCTTAAATTGTTTCCAAAAAATCAGTCATAAAAGCTAGAGTATGAGCCGCTTTGTTTTAGCCTCATGCCTTAACAAGCACAAGTTCAGCATAGCATATGCCATGATATTGAGACGAAATGGTAGAATCTGATTCCGAGAAGGAAGAAAGTTGGAGAAGGGACCACGAACTTATTTGATCCCCATTCTCTAAAAACTCATTTTTCCCTAAACCCATTTCAATCACATTTTTTCAATAAATCACCATTAGAAAATTCATTATCATTTTTTTTTTTTTTCTGGTGAAAAATGGGGCTGAAACAAAATGTAAGTAACCACCTCCACCAAGTTCAAGAATGTAAACAGGATGGACTAAATATCACCAAGACAGAGAAAAGAAAATCGACTTCCTAAAATTCATTTTCCTTGCAATAAATTGTTGAAATTGTGTATTATCACACCTGTAAATTACAAATGTGGGCAATTGTTAATGGTGCCCACTGTAACGATAGCTGGCATTTGCAAATTCTGCATCAGTTTCAGTATTTGCAAAAAGAATTGTGAAAATGTGATCCATGTAACAAAAAACAGTCCAATCGACGTACGGACTGAAATAAATCAGGCGAGGAGGTCGTAACGCTACAATCCTCTCGTCCAAGACCTGATATATGGCTAAACAAATTCATATACACCGTCTGACCGCAGAACAATCTTTAGTTGACGGAAAATTATCCACGAAAACAATATTCAGTCAAAGCTTGAAGAAGGGCTCCATCTGCCTTGGAGGTAATCCTCGACCAAGATGTTTTGCTCGGTGCTGCTACTAGAACCAGAGCCTTCCTCCAAATTAAGCAGTGCAAGATTAATAAAAGATTGGAGATTCGTTCCCGACTGCTCACCATCGACACTATCTACTTCTTCCAAAGCATTTACCTGCTCGGTTGCCCACTCGAGAACTCCCAGATCACCTTGAAGGAGTTTGAGGATCTGTTACGAGTTAGCACCGACAGTTAAATTCATTATCTAGATGACCATGTTGCTATTATTAAAAATAGGCTTACAAGGCTAATTTGAGGACGAGATTGAGGTGCACGTCTGATGCAAAGGATTGCAGCGAAGACCATTTTCTCAAATTGATAGTAGTCATAAGCATTAATCAGGTTAGGATCTAGCAACTGTGAAAATTTCCCATCTTTTGTGACGCGATTTGCCTGAAAAAAGATCGGCAATTTGAACTTATAACCAACAAATAGTTGAAGAGATAAATCCTCAGCAGAATAAATGTGCTCTTAATGACATTATAATTGAAACGATGCCTAAATCAATAGAAGACAACAACTTGCTCAAGTAGAAACAGATACATACCCACATTACCAAGCTTTCTTCACCCTTTGGAAGTTCATTATCAATGGGCTTTCTACCAGACAAAAGCTCAAGGAGTACAACGCCAAATGCGTAAACATCAATCTTTTCATTCAATTTGCCATGCATAAAGTATTCTGGAGCCAAGTAGCTGCCACAGGAAAAAAGGTTATCTACTGTATCAAAATGACTTTAAAACTAAAGAAAGAATACAAACTCACCCAAATGTTCCAGCAACATCAGTTGTATCCATATGATGTGAAGAACTTGAAGCCCAAGAAGCAAGCCCGAAATCCGAAAGCTGCAGACCAAAATGAGTGTTAATACGAGTAATATCTGGCAAATAATGAAGTTAATGAGAAGTAAGCAGCACCTGCGGCTCAAAAGCATCTGAAAGAAGGATATTTGAAGATTTCACATCCCTGTGAATGATGGGTTCAACTGCTTTATTATGTAGATGGTCCAGTGCCTCAGCAATGCCCAAAGCAACTTTATATCTATCTTCCCAACAAAATAAATTGCCTGTTTTCTGAGGACCTAATTCACAAAGCAGTTATTCATTAAAACAAAATTTAAAACATTGTGCAAGTGGATTCCTCCAATTAGAAGAAAGAAACATTTATATATACCATGGAGATTGTCTTCTAGGCTTCCTCTGGATAGAAGATTATAAACCAAAAGTAGATTGTTGTCCTCAAAACAGAAGCCAACCAATGAAATTATATTGCTGTGATGCAAAGACGTGATGGTTTCAATTTCAGAAACAAAAAGCTCCAACACATCCTCTGATGGCTTAAGAATTTTCACAGCCAGTTCCTTGCCTTCTGGTAGACAACCTCTATAAACTCGACTGCTTCCCCCTTTCCCAATCAGATTTTCTGATAATATAGTTGCCAGTCAGTAAAGTAAACCCATAAGGCGAGCAGTAAAAACAAATTGTAAAAGACAGCAGTCAAGATGGAAAACAAACCAGCAGTGAAACTGTTTGTTGCTAACAAAAGTTCTTGGTAGCTAAATATTCTACATGTTGATGAGTACTTCTTCTCAAGACCCTCAAGTTCTCTGGAAATGGTTTTAGAAAAATCAGATACAGAATTAGTGCCAGCCACATACGGTACAATTGCACCCTTTTCTGCATCAAAATCTGTACAATGGCACTCATCATTATTGGACAGATTAATATGTTTTGGATCAGGACAAACAGCCTTGACAGATTGACGGCCTGGTAATTTCAACATCCTTTGCATTGCAGACGACTTCTTAGGACGAGTTTCAGGTACTTTTCCACTATGGAAAAAGACCCTTTGGAGGAGTGTCCATCCAGACCTTGACTCTGACATTTCCTGAGTCTCGACGGGAACCAAAGCCATGGAATTGTGCTCATTTTCACTACTTGATGATGAGAAAACTCGTTCAGGTGGTAAACTCAAAGGGCTTTTTCCCATAGTTTTCCTCTGTTTGGATCTTGACTCTGGGCCTACCGAAGTAGTTGCTTCTCTTTGGAACACGATCTTGCCATTATTAACGGATATAACTGAGATGTTTTTTTGGAGATTCTTTGCACAATACTTCGCGACTGATGTCCTAGATCGAATTGGGTGTTGCTCTAGAGAAGAACCAACAATTAAACTCGTTGCTCCACATAATTTTACTTCCTGAGTTAGGACTCTACGAACTGGTGATCCTCTACAGACTCTAAGCTTCAGATCCACCTGACAAATTCATGGAATCAAGCAAAACTTCCTTTAAAAAAGTTGACAATACTGCTGCAAATGAATTTTTGTCCAATCATGCGTGGTATGAAGAAAATAGAGCGAGAAATACAAAAGTAAAACTCAGATAACAATTTAGAAAATACTTGGACCACGTAAATTATAATTGATTGAATTTAGTGCTAGAATCAACAAACGAATTTCATTCCCAATTTAGGAGCTTCGAAATTTTAATGTTTTCGAAGACATTGACAGTAAAAAAAATAAAATTAATAAGTAGATACAAGAATCATAAGAGAATTTTAAACAGACCTGTTTCAGGTTGCAGAAGCCTTCATAAGCAGCCAGAACTGAATCGAAAGTCTTCACTAGCGAAAGCAAACTCGCTTTCCCTTCTTCACAAAGTTGAACAAAAAAGCAAGAATTAAACAATTAATCTGATCCCAGAAACCAAACATCAAATTTCATACAGTTTACAGACTCCGACAATGAGTCGCACTTTGAGAGCAAAACAACCCAGTAGAAACTCAAATTTCACTCAATATGCAAAAATCCTATGTCCTTAACACAATTCAAGCATAGTGCGAGGCACCACACGAGCTTTCACCATATACACAGTACAGTGTAACAAACCACGCTAATTGGATGAGAGATGGCATTCTTCCGGAACCCGGAGTGAAATAAAAAAACTGTGTGTCCTAGTGGGTGTGAATGAGAGAGATGGAAGGATACCGGTGCTGGGATCGAGGATGTGCAGAGCAATGACACGATCCCCAGACTGTGCCACTTTCACTAACGCCCACGTCAGCAACTCCCTGCTCCGTGCATCCAACTTTACTCCGACAACCACCACCCCACCACCGGCGCCTTCGTCGCCTGTGGTGGCGAAGTCGCTACATTCCCAGACTCCAGGGCTTCCAACCAATCTCATTTCCGTACAAACAGATCAAGCACAACGACACAATTTGTTGTGAATTTCCCACTCCTCTAGGCTGCCTTGGGGTGTCCGTTATCTTGTTTCTCGTTCTCTGTAATCGAGTAGAAAAATGCAGTATATTCCACGTTGTGTCGCTCTTTGCATTGCAATTGGGAATAGAGGAATCTTTCTTAAGTGGCTATTAGGTGTTACTCGGGCTACGGTGCTCCCGTGGACTGCAAATCCTGGTCGTTGGATAATCCCATAAAAATCAATTTTCAAATTTGATGATATTTATTTGGGTAACTACATTGTGCATTTTTATTTCTTGCACTATATCTAATTGCATTCAATGTTTTTAATCTTTACTCATTATATTATTTATGTTTCTAACGATTTTTCATGTCATTTTTATCTTCCAACTTTTCATTAATTAATAAATTTTGTATTTGATAACAGTTTTATGTCAACAAATTCTTTGAAATGGATGTAAAACAATTCAATCGGAAAAATCGAAAACTGGTCCAAAGTTCGATCAGGTGTTACTTAAATTTGTATTTGATAACAATTTTATGTCAACAAATTCATTGAAATTAATGTAAAATAATTTATTTTTTCATCATATTTTAAAAAAATAAATAAATAAAAAGTGGGAAAACTATTTTTTCCCTTATTTCAAATTAAGAAAATAAAATACTTTGATATAAATCATCATCATCATCAAAGATGAGATATACTAATTAATAGAATGTTGAATATAAAAATTCGATTAAAAAAAGTTAAAAAAATAATTATTACAATGAGTAAAAATTAAGAAGTTTAACCGTAATTAAAATATAGTGTATCAAATAAAAATTGTGGTGAAATCATATTTGTCCTCCTATAATTAATAATCATATGTAAAACCTGAATTGGATCAGACAATTCAATCGGAAAAATCGAAAACTGGTCTAAAGTTCGATCAGGTGTTACTTAAANCCTATAATTAATAATCATATGTAAAACCTGAATTGGATCAGACAATTCAATCGGAAAAATCGAAAACTGGTCTAAAGTTCGATCAGGTGTTACTTAAAATACTTGAAAATGAAAATCGAGGGGAAAAAAAAAAGGTCAAATGAACTGTCCAACCATAAACTGGTTAATCCGATACCAATTTTTCGAATTTAGCAAATATCATTCATTTTAAAAAAATAAAAATAAAAATTGATAGAGTTGCGGCTGATCATGAAGGGCAGATAAAGCCACAACACATATCCTCTTTGACCCACCATTTCATAGATTTTTGTTGTCTTTCGGCGGTCGATGTCAAATTGTAAGAGACCACTTCCTTGTTTTATGGTTTAGGATTTGTAGATCTTCAAGTTTAAACAGTAAAGCAATATTTAATGAGTGAGTTTTTTTTTTAATCTTTAAATATTAGTTCATTTGGAAAATTGACTTATTTTTGTTAATTTTGTTTGGCTATAAGTATACTCCACCCGTCCCATTTTTATAGGTTAATTTTTCTTATTTTCTTATTCCAATTATATAGTCATGTTTCTTTATTGAGAATGTTTAATTTTGTTTTGCTTATTTATTAATATACACTTATTTAATTTGTCTAGTTATAATTCATATGAGAATTGAAAATTAAATCATTCAATTTATTTACTACTTTCAACAATATTTTACTACTAGTTGTTGACAATTAAATAAATGAAAATTAGGAAAGTTTTTAGCAAAAATTACTTTTTCAATAACATTAAATAAATTTTTTTAATCAGTGTAATTATTTTATATAAATGGAACGGAGGAAGTATCTATTTATGACAACGGATTCAATCTCGATTTCTAATTAGTCAATAATTAGCAATAGTTAGTTTAAGGGAAGAGATATGATTAATGTACCATAATTAATGCTGAATAAAGAAAATAAAATTGTGAAAGCTATTTCCTTCGTTGGAAGAGTAATGCTACTTAATCATACTGGGGCTGCACCCAAGTTTGGGTAGTGTTGATGTGATGTTTAATTTCCTCAACTACATACATTTGGTGAAATTGGAATCATAGTTGAAGAAATCAATTATTTTCTTTAATTGGAGGCAACAAATCGTAATATGTAGTTGGAGTCAAACTTCATTATTCAAAAACGTGTATTCCAAAGTTTTATTAATAACTCGTCTATTATTGACACGGACAACATGACTCACTTTAATATTGTTGTTATAGTTTTTATTTTAATTCATTTTTTCCAAAATGGGGAAAAAGAAAAAAGATAAGTGAATCAAAATTCAATTCTATTTAAACGTAAATGCAATGTATATTCCATGATTTCGCATGCAAGTATGGAATTTGTATAAAAAAAATAAATTCTAGACAAGTTTTAGAACTTATTTGCATGAAAATTATTAATTAAATATTTTTTTATTTGTTTAATTTTCAATAGGGCTGGACATGGTCCGATTCGGTTCGATTCTCTGAACCAAAATTTTTGGGTATTTAGTAAGTGGACCCGTCAGGTCCAAATTTAATTATGGAACCGTTCGAGTTCGGTTCCATTCAGTTCAGTTCGTTTCGGTTCGTTCGGTTCCGAGTTCCATACAATAATTAATTTTTTTTATATTTACAATAACGCTACATTAATTCAATTATGACATGTTCAATATTAACTCTTAAAAAATAATATAGTCCAATCTGAATATATCTTTTGCGCATCTCTTTATTGAGTTCTTCATAAATTTGACTTTTAAAATCATAAGAAGAGTAATATAGTCAGTTTATAATAATAGAACGATAGAAATGACTATACGGTAGAATAAAAGATTTGGGTAAAATTTAGGTCAATTTAATTAAATTGGGCTGACTAAAAATTAGAAATAATAAAATCATATTTTACGTTTGAGCTAAATTAATTAGTTAACAATTCATTTAGAAAAAAATAAATAATTTGACTTATTTGAAATTAAAAATTAAAAAAATTAGAAAAATTCGGTTCTTATTCGATTTTTCGATTTTTGGTCTAGAATCGAGAATCGAACCAAACTCGTCGATTCTCAATTCAAATATTCATTCGGGTATTTAATTTAAGAAGAACTGCTCAGTTCGATTCGGTTCAGTTCCGTTCGGGTTCGGGAGTTTTGTCCAGTTCTAATTTTCAACCTATAAAATATTATACTTGTCAATTTTTATTGTTGGGAAGATGAGAGAGAAAGAGAGTGACCCCTTCCCAAAGAAAATATTTTACTTATTTTTTTGGAAAATATGATCATGTGACCAATTATTGAAAAATATTTTTCGTCGAAAAAAAATGTCAATTAAAAACTTCAAAAATAAGAATTGGAGGAAAAAAAATATCTTTCATGAAAAATAAAGCCGATCAAACAAACTAATGTTAGGAATTATTCTTGAATTGAATGAAATTAGGAAAAAATAAGTTTATATGAGCAATTTGTTAGTTATCCTATTCAACGAGTAGTCAAATTTTAACATTGGAGTGTCAACCGATCCATCATCTTACTGGGACATTTTTAGGGTAAGTTCTTAAATGGGTTTAAATATAAAAACAATAATCAAGTTGTCAAAAAAAATAAATAAATGAATAAATCAATGTTAAGTATTTGCGCCACTCTTCGAAGCTAGCGTTTATAACAATAAAGTAGAGTTAAAATTGATTAGAAGTGAACACTAGTGACTTGATAATAAATTTTGAAGTTGACTCAATTCCTTGATGGTGAAATCAATAATTTTCAACAATAACCAATCCACATACCTGAAAAACATACTAGTATAATTTCTACTGAAGTTTTATTTTATACACTTTTGAATAAGTAATAATACTATATAGAATTAACGTACAATGCAAGCACTACAAATAAATCTCTTTTTCTACTACTTATTTTATTGAATTCTGCTATGCTACATCCTTCCCGACATCATACCCACACTAGGGAGAGAAGAGGAAATTTTTGGCCTTTTTTTATACACATGGGCTTCACTCCGGTGTAAGTATATGTCAATAAGGGTGTCAACTTCTTTCTGTAAAGAAGTTTAATTCTACTTTATATTTAGACGGGGCGTGGGCCAGCTGGTCCCCAGTGATAGGTGAGGGGAGATATTGTACTAAACAGGTTTTTATTTGGTGGTTTGATGAATAGGAGACTTGGTCAATTGAAAAGAACAACAAAATTGAGCATCTTTGAATCCTTTGAAGACAGACTCGATATGTAAGGTTATTATTGTAGTCTCCGAGGTTATCATTGAATGAAGAAATGGAAAAAGGCCTGTACTTTTCCATAGTGTTTGTATTGAAAACAGATGCGTCTCTTTCTAAAATGTGTATATGAATAAAAAGGTTGAGTATGTGTAATAGAATTTTTGAATTTAGACGAAATTTTGGAGATTAAGCTCCCGTTTGACACACATTAAAATTTTCATTTTCATTCTTCTACTCATTTTCAACCACACATTCTTCAATAAAATAATATTTTTCATCGCATCAATAAATTTTCTTTCTTTTTCAACCACACATTCTCCATCAATCTACTATTTCAAAATACATTATTTCAAAATAATGTGGATCAAACACATCATAATTATTTTTCGAGTGAAGTCCAAATGCAATAAAATCTCTCTTTAGCCCATGTTTGGTGGCCCCCCCTTTTTTTTTTTTAAAAAAAAAAAAAGAAAGGAGGAAC
>CAIGRN010199771.1:0-14188 GCA_903798345.1 Fraxinus anomala | reverse complement strand
CGAGAAATAGTGCAAGATGGTCCATTTGCACATTGGAAAAGGAAAATTCTTCAAAATGTAAATTCAGGGCAACGCCCTCCAAATACTCTTTACAAGGTGTATAAATAAAATTATTCTTCATTTTTATAATTTATACTTTAGATTAAATGAAATTATACGTTGTCCAAAAAAAAAAAATTTTTAAATTTAGTTTGCATGTGAATTATATGTTGAACATAAGGTTTAGTCAATAATATATTATCTTTTTTAACAACTTAAATTTTTTGACGAGATGATTAATACTTACACATTAAAAATTGAAATGTTTCCAGACAACTCAAAAGGTTGCACAAATTTAAAAGCCAAGCAATTTTGATTATTAAGAAAATTGTGGATTAAGAAATTCAACTTGAGAGATGTTACGTTGCCCCCATGCAAAAAACAAAACAAAACAAAATAGTTCAATTGTAATAATATTTCTTTTAATTAGAATAGCTTTTAAAGGATGATAGTCGACTTCCTTTAAAATCATTTTCGAAGTAGGATTCATTTGACATGACTTTTTGCTTTTGCTTACTATAGAAGGGCTTTTGAAGAAAGTTAACTTAACTCCCGTTTGGCCCCTATTATTTGGGATTATAATTTTCAAAATATTTTTTTTTTTAAAATATGTAGTTGAAAAATAAGGGAAAATGTTCAATTTACGTGTAATATTGTTTTGTAAAAAATATTGTGTGACTGAAAATAAGAGAGAAAAATTATAATTTAAAATAATGCGGCCAAACGGGGGCAATTTTGTTTGAAAATTAAGTTTTAAAAGCACATCCTATTCCAGAAGTACTTTTAAAAAAGACATAGTTGACCAACTTTCTCTTAAAAACTTTTCTAATCACTAGAAACACTTCATAAAATTAGACAAATGGGTCCAAAAATAGCTTTTTTGACTTTTCAAAAGCATGCCAAAAGGGCCCGTAGTTTCCTTCAAAAATTCTTTTACAAGAAGCAAAAGTAAAAATAAAAATCGTAGCAAACGGACCTTAAATGGGCCAAGCCGTGCAATTCGATTCTTCGAACTCTAAGCTTGGCTCAACTCCCACGCAACAACTCGGTCCATGCTCACTTTGGGATGAGCCAAGCAAGATGCTCGCTTGAAAAAATGCGGCTTGTCTTGCCTTACTGCTCGTCACATGATGACCTGAGCTGACTCACATATTTTTTAATTTTCTATTATAAAATCCAATTTTTTTTACTTCTCGACTCTCGAAAGAGTCTATGCGAGCTGACGAACAGGCTGAGTTTGTCGTGTGGCTAACAAATGAAATCCCAGTTCGAGTCACCTCTAGGACAAACAAGCCAACTCGACTTGTGTGTTGAGTGAGCGACTCATCATACTTAAAATTCACATATTCATTACTTTACATTTGTATATTTATAAATACTTGTTAAGTCCTCATTATTTGAAATTTTAATTATTGAAATAGTGTTTTTTGGAAAAATGTGTAATTAAATAAAAATTAAAATTACTTGTAATATTATTTTATAGAAAAAAATAAATTATAATATTAAAAGAGGTCAAACATGGACTACATAATGCGTGCAATGTTTTGGATGCTACGCTATAAAACATTGACTTTCTTGATTTGGTATTCGTAGTTGAATGGATGGCGGGATTGATTGTCTCCAAAATTTAAGATCTTATGTTTCCATATTTTTCTCTCAATACATGATTAGTCCTAATCAAATAATCAAATAAAGTAAAAACAAAAACAAATCATGATTGAATGATGAATGCATTGGCCACTTGCACAGCTAACACATGACAAACATCTATTGGAAAAAAGCCAAAGAAAAGTATTGTACGTAATCGTTTACTCTGAATACGATGGCGACGAGAGGTCGACGACGGGGTGGACGGTAGAGGTGGCAAACGAGCCAAGCGACTGACACATGACAAACGTCTATTGGAAAAAAGCCAAAGAAAAGTATTGTACATAATCTTTTACTCTGAATACGATAGCGACGAGAGGTCAACAAAGAGATGGACGGTAGAGGTGGCAAACGAGTCGGTTCGACCGCTCGACTCGTCAAAATACGGCTAGTGAGCCGCTCGGGCTCGAGATGGCTCGTCAAAATACGAGCTCGAGCTCGAGCCGAGCGGGCGGCTCGTTAGGCAAGCTGAGCCTGCTCGGCTCGTCAAATCCCACGAGCCAAACGACGAGATGGACGGTAGAGGTGGCAAACGAGCCGAGCGGCTCATCAGCTCAACCGCTCGGCTCGTCAAAATATGGTTTGTGAGCCACTCGGGCTTGAGAGGGCTCGTTTGCCAAGCTGAGCCTGCTAGACTGGTAAAAAAACGAGCGGCTCGTGGATAATTTTTATTTTTTTTTAAATAGGTTTATCTTAAAAAAAATAAAATAAACCGAGCTCGCGAGCTAAAGCTCAGTTCGGCCCACGAGCCCGATCGAACCACGAGAACGTGGGCCGAGCCCGAGCTCGGCTCGTTACAAAATGAGCACGAGCCGAGCTCTTTGGTATATGAGCCGAGGCCACCACTAGATGGACAGATTAAATTAGTTTTTTATTATATTTATTTACTCATTTTAAAAAAAAATACATTCTTAAATATTGGTTTAACCTCATTTCAACTATATATTTTTCAATAAAATAATATTACAACAAATTTAATTTTTTTCTTTATTTTCTAACTATACATTTAACATCAATACACTATTCAAAAATACATTTCTTTGACAAAAATGGGGCCCAAACAAGCCCTTATTGATAATAGTTCATATTTGAGCCTTGTTTTCCAAATATAATTTTATAAGAACTAATATTTTTTTAGAATTAATAATTAAAAGTAAGAAAAAATTTTAAATTTATATGTAAATTATTTTATTCTAAGAATGTATTTTAAAGGATTTAAAAAACAGAATCAAATAGGGATTTTATACGATTTAGGTCTTGTTTAATTTCCATTTTTTGTAAAATACATTATTTCTTTTTCTTTCAATCACATATTATTCAATAAAATAATATTATACTTAAATTCAAAACATTTCCTTATTTTAACTACTGATTCTCTATCAAATTACTATTTCAAAAATATGACATCAAATGGAATGGGAGCCTGGGCAACTTCATCAAATTAGAGTTTTTAGACATGATTGAAGTTATATGACGTGGATGTCTTCTTGGCCACGTGGACACAAGATCCTACATGCCACCCAATTTAACTCCACTCTGGGTGGAATTTTTTTTTTTTTTGGGCTCTTCACGAGCTGGAGGTGGTATCTACTGAACTACTTTGGATCCATGTGAGGTGAATTGTTATCACAAATTTGAAAATCAATAATGTAATCGTATATGTCATGATTAAAACATATACTGATAGAACACAAGATATCTCTTAGATTAAATGAATGGAAAATGATATGCGTACCCTAAACCCTTATGGTACACATAGAGGTGTCCATAAGGGACACTTACGTACACATAACACAATCCTATGGTACACATAGCACAACTCTAATTGATTAGATTTATTACATGAACTAGTATTCAGAAGAAAAAGTAAAGGTAGCAATAAGGAAAAACAACAAAATACTATTCAGCAATTTAAAACAAAATCAAACCAATTTGAGCAAGGAACTAGTACTAGTCTCAATTGTGTGGCCAAAAGGTCCCATAACGTTAACCTACTATTCCAAGTCGAGAAATAGTGCAAGATGGTCCATGTGCACATTGGAAAAGGAAAAGTCTTCAAAATGTAAATTTAAGGCGACGCCCTCCAAATACTCTTTACAAGGTGTATAAATAAAATTATTCTTCATTTTTATAATGTATACTTTAGATTAAATGAAATTATAATTTGAAATAACGAAGGTTAAACGGAGGCAATTTTGTTTGAAATTAAGTTTTAAAATACTTCATATTGTAGAAGTACTTTTAGAAAAAGTCACATTTAACTAATTTTCTTTAAATGCTCTTCTAACCACCAGAAACATTTCATAAAATTAGACAAATGGGTCCAAAAATAATTTTTGACTTTTCAAAAACCATGTCAACTGGTCGTAGTGTCCTTCAAAAATTATTTTTACAAGAAGTAAAAGTAAAAATAAAAATCATATCAAACAGACCATAAATAAGTCAAGTTGCACGGTTCGAATCTTCGAACTCTAAGCTTGGCTCGACTCAACCCACTGGCGAGTCTGTCCATGCTCACTTTGGGGTGAGCTAAGCACAAGGCTTGCTTGAAAAAATACGGCTTGGCTTGCCCTATGCCGGCTCACATGTTTTTTAATTTTCTATTATAAAATTCAATTTTTTTTTATTTCTTGACTCTTGAACGAGTCTATGCGAGCAACAAACATGCCGTGTGAATCATCATGTGGCTAACAAATGAAATCCCAATTCGAGTCACCTCTAGGATGACAAGCCAACTCGACTTGTGTGTGGAGAGAGCGACTCGTCATACTTAAAATCCACATATTCATTACTCACTTTTATATATTTATAAATACTTGTTAAGCTCCCATTATATAAAATTTTAATGGTTGGAATTGTTTTTTTTTTTTTTAATGTGTGGTTAAATTTTTTTTAAAAAAATGAAATTACATGCAATATTATTTTATTGAAAAATGTGCGAAAAATGGAGAAAAAAATAAATTATAATATTGTAAGGGGGCAAACATGCGCTATATAATGCGTGTAATGTAGTTATGGCAATCGAGTCGAGCGGTTCAATCGCTTGACTAGTCAAAAACGAGCCACGAGTCGCTCAGGCTCATTTTTGACGAGCCATCCTTTTTTTACAAGCGGTTCGTGGGCTCGTCCAAATGAAGAAATTTTTATTTAAAGGTTTATCTTATTATTAAAAAAAATGACGAGCTCACGAGCCGAAACTTAGCTCGGTCCACGAGCCACGAGTTCAGGGGTCGAGCTGAGCTCAATCCGTGAGTAACGAGCCACGAGCTCGGCTAGTGACGAGCACGAGCACGAGCACAAGTTGAACTCGTGGAGGCAATGAATCGAACTAGCTCGACTCGATTCATTGTCACCCCTAGTGCAATGTTTTGGATGTTGCACTATAAAACATTCACTTTCTTGATTTGGTATTCACAGTTGAATGGATGGCGGGATTGATTATATCTCCAAAATTTAAGATATTTCGATATTTTTTCTCTCAATACATCATTAGTCCTAATCAAATAAGGTAAAAACAAGAAAAAATCATGATTGAATGATAAATGCATTGGCCACTTGGACAGCTGACATGTGGCAAACGTTGGTAACCGTCTATTGGAGAATTTTAATAGAAAGTATTGTACATAATCATTTACTCTGAACTATCAGCTAATACGATGGCAACGACGGGTCGAGGACGCGATGGACGGATTAAATTATTTTTTTATCATGTCTTTTTATTTGACATTTGTTTGAGTCTCATTTTTTTTAAAAAATACATTTTTTATTATTATTTTGATCTCATTTTAATTATACATTTTTTAATAAAATAATATTACATACAAGTTCAAAGTTTTTCTTTATTTTTTAACTATACATTTCACATCAATACACTATTTAAAAATGTATTTTTTTTTAAAATTGAGCTCAAACAAGTCCTTATTGATATTTGTTTCTATTTGAGCCTTGTTTTCAAAATATAATTATATAAGAAATAATTTTATTTCGAGAATTAATAGTTAAAAGTAAGAAAAACAAATTAAATTTATATATAAATTATTTTATTATAAGAATATATTTTTAAAATAATTTAAAAAAATAGATTCAAATAGGGATTTATACTAAATTATTTGATTTCTATTTTTTTAAATATTATTTTTTATTTTATTTTCAACCATATATTTTTTAATAAAATAATATTACACATAAATTAAAATATTTTCCTCATTTTAACTCTGGATGGGGAGCCTGGCAAGCTCCACCAACTGAAATGGCACATATTAACATGACATATTCTCTAGTACGAGCACGCGAGGGACACGAGCGGAAAGTGGACGGACTGAATTGACGGCCACAAATTAGACACGTGTAAGATGCTTAATCGTTGTATGAAAATATCAGTGACATGGGGGACCCATAAAAGCTTGCTCCAGACAACACGCCGCACGTCATTGTTGCTTTTACATGAATCAAACCTACCATAATCAAAATTGTTTAGTGCTTGTTTGGGAAAACTTATAATATAAAAGCCAATATCAACTTTTAGCTTCAATAATAGATTTTTTGAGTCATTGTTATTATCTATTTATTCTCCACTCATTTTTATTACAATATAATTTCAGCAATTTATTAACAAATTAAAACAAACACATGTCATTGTTTAAAATTGAAAAATATGTGTGATTGGTCATATTGAACGACTCCAATTTTTTATTTTTTATTTTCCTTTGATTCTTTTCAATGTCAATTCGGGACATTGATCTAAGAAAAATAGAGTCAAGAATCGAATAGATAGTCGAGAAATTAAATAAACAAATTCTTGTCGAGAATCAAATAAACAAACTCTTCTTTGATTCTTTTCAATGTCACTTTGAACATTGATCTTGAAAAAATAAAGAGTATAATCGAATAGATTTCAAGGTGAACCGGCTGGTTTTGAGGTACTTTTAACAAATTTTACATTTTGATTTTTAACATACCTAGCTCTTTCTTCAGTGGAGCTTATTGAACTCTCTCCATACCTCTAATTAGGGCATTGAACTTCAATTTAGTACAATAAGACTAATATACTTTAATTTATGAACAATCTGATTACTTTGTTTGAACTTTGTCAGTAAGTCTGTAACAATCCGATACTTTTAGTTTTCTATATTAAACTTTTATTTGAGTCATATTAAAATTTTCATTTTCATTATTCTACTCATTTTCAATCACACTTTATTTAATAAAATAATATTTTTCATCACGTCAATAACTTTTCCTTTTTTTTAAAACCACACATTTTCCATCAATCTACTATTTCAAAATACAATCTTCCAAAATAATGTAACTCAAACACATCCTCAATATGTATATTTGAATATATGTTTCCTGCATTTTTAAAAATTGCGTCTCATACGAATTTTACATACTTTAAATAGTCGTCAAATGTTAAAATTAGTCATGCCAAAGAAAAATAGTTAAGAAATGTTTGTGTGTGCATGTGTATTAAAAAAAAGAAGGTGTATATATAAACACATATACACATGTATATATAATTAAAAAAAAATTAAGAATGATAATGTATTGTGTACATAGATATGTATCTATACACATATATACATCAACTAAGGAATCCCATTAATTTCAAGGAAGATTGATCATTGTATAGTGTGATATCTCTAACTAATAAGAGTAAGATTAACGTTGTTTTTACGTAGTACTTATACACCATAGTTTACATGGCATGGAATTTTTCATATTTTTTAATGAATTAAAATGAATCTTAACTTCGTTGAATAATGTGATCGTAAACCTATTGTCACATAAATTAATGTTTGTAAGCACGGCTTTAAATAGCATTATTTTAAGAGTAATGTTATTTTTTCTTAAATATCTTCCACATAAAAGAGAATCACCCATTGATGAATGTCACATATAAGTCGTGATTTTGAATAGCATAGCTTTGTGATTTTGGATCTTAAAACATTAATTGTAACCATTGGCGTGTGGGGACTAGTGGTGGCAATGGATCCACCCATGAGCTTGGCTCGTCATAGTGACAAGCCGAGCTCGCCGAGCTCAAGTTTGAGCTCGGCTCGTGCTCAAGGGTCAAGCTCGGCTTGGCCCACGAGCTCGTGAACTCACGAGCAGAGCCAAGCAGGCCCACGAGGTTTTTTTTTTTCTTTTTTTAATTTTTTTTCTAAAACTTATTCCTTCACAATTTTTTCGTGAAATTTAGGCTCTTGGGCCTCGGCTCGTCCGTCGAACACCTGGCTCGGCTCGGGCTCGTGCTCGTCTCGAAACGAGCCTGAACTGAGCTGAGTCGAGCCAATGAGCTACTCGACCCTTTTGCCACCCCTAGTGAGGACCTACCATTCAAGAGAGGAAAAAGAACACATATTCAAGTAGGATTTTATTGGATAGAGTAGAAAGAAACAATAAAAAATAACATTTTATTTCCCAATTTTTTAATAGAATTTTGGGTTGCGAGTGGTGGCACTTGTCACATAGTGCGGCACTTACCCATAACTTTGAAAATAGTACGAATTTACATTTCATTTATCGATAATATCCAACTATCAAAGATTTTATTTTGAACTTACCATGCAAGCATATATTTTATTGATAGAATGTATGGTTGAAATAAAGAAAGTGAAAAAAAATGAGAAAGTGAATGGGAAGAGAATGGATGTCAAACAAGGGCATAAATAGTCACTTGTACCCTCCATTTTAATGTATCAAATGGAAAGAGATAACACGTAGGAATGATCATGAAATAGAGAAAAGAAATGAAAGAATAAATTAAGTTTGCCACTTACACATGAGGTGTGTAGAGAATGTAGATCTTAAGATTATGGCAATGCATTCTCTTCTATATTTTATGTTGATTTAAAGACTTACGGAAAAAAGATAATTATGTTTCAAAATCATACTTATGATCTAACGTAAATTATACGTTAAGTTTCAAGCGTGATTAATAAATTCTTATGATTTATATGTTTATATGATATTTTGAGTTACGATAATCATAAAAAAAACTATGAGATTTTGTAATGTGACTCCACTATACTTATAATCAAGAAAGATGGAATTGTTGATAGATTGCTTATGTGACGACTATTCATGTTTATGCCATAAGTTAGAAATTTTTTACAAGCAAAAGCTGAGCATTTTATAAGAATGAAAAATGGAAGCTATGTTAATTATGAATCCGTATGAATTTTACGAATATGATAATTAATTTAAATGTAAGTTTATACAAGAATTCATCACAATGTGATATGAGCTCTCATGATGTTAATCTTACCTGGTGATTACGATTAAGTTTAGAAAGAACTGTGTTGACCTAAAAGATCTACAAAACTAACTATCAACAGATCTCTTGTCATGTTCTTACATATTCGTATGTTACTTGCACTCTCGAACAAACTGTTGGGCATCAAGATCACCTTCCACGAAAGGTTCGACGATCGTTGATACTCCGACGATTAAATTAACTGTCCATAAGAGAAGTATACAAAGAATGGGTATGAGAGAGACATATAGACATATATTTGGCTAAAATGTTAAGAATTGCGTACATTTGCCTTTACGTGTGCACGTCTATTTATAGGAGACTGGAATAAATTTAGGATATTGCAAACCTAAGTCCATATGTCACACCTCTATTAGCTTGTAAGGACCAAGTTATAACAAAGGTTTCCTTTCACCAATTTGTTTCCTTCCTGAATTGAGTTATCTTGCGAAGATTGATTTTCTTTCGTTTTCCTTAATCACAGAGGATTCTGCTTGCAAATTTAAAAGTTGAGAATGTTGACATATGGTTGACTTTAATCTTAAAGTTTTAGTCATAACAAACAAGTTGATCTTGTTTACTAACAATTGAATTTAAATAATCATAATCTTCAAAGTATTTAATGATAAATTACTCTATCGTCGTCAAAAGAGTTAAATCAAGACTATCATTACAAATTGAACTTACAAAGAAGGTCAAGATCGAGGTCAAGTCTTCCAAGCATTGAAGATAAGAGATTAAAAGTCAAATTTCAAAGAAAGATAAAGATGAGAGCATAAAACCCAAACTTTAAAAAAATAAATCAAAAAATCAAAAACTAGGCTCTTCAGAAAAAATGTAAAGATATTAAAACTTTGATCTTTAGTAATGAAAGGTAAAAGCTCAAAAAGTATTTTTTGCATTAAAAAGTACTTTGATATCACTTACATAAAATGTTTTGATCAAAAGTAAAAATGATTTTTAAATTTAGGTCATATTTTTAAAACATCATTTACCTAGAAAAATTAGTTGAAAACGCTATTGAAAAGTCCACGTTTTTTGAAAACATTCGAATTTGACCAAATAGGGCCAAATCGAAAAAATTGGTCCGGTGAACAAGTCAATCGACTAGTTCGCCGAAGGTGTTATCCGATCAAACGAAAATGTAACAGTTGAAAATTTGACAGTTCTGACTTCTGATCCTTTTGTCGAGTGGCTATATTTTGGGTCATCTAAACTTTTATCGATCTA
Organism: Fraxinus anomala; assembly: GCA_903798345.1. Classification (NCBI taxonomy): domain Eukaryota; kingdom Viridiplantae; phylum Streptophyta; class Magnoliopsida; order Lamiales; family Oleaceae; genus Fraxinus; species Fraxinus anomala. Next base: position 4,017 of record CAIGRN010199771.1, on the reverse strand, counting down.
TCATCCGAATTTACAAAAAGATTTGCATATTGACCTTTATAAATAGGTTTTCTTTTGCAATCAATGTAATGTCCTTCAAGTGCATTAAAGAGAGAAATATTTTGATCCAATTTTTTGAACTTACATAGCATTTATTTCTTCTACTTCTTTGATAAGTGTGTTTTTGTACACTTATTTAATACTTAAATATGCTTATTATTGATGAAAAGAGCGGATATCAACTCACAATTGCGTAATTTTGGCTTTTGTAGGTCATAAACCCCAAATGGAAAGAGAACAAGGCAAAATGAAGTGAAAAGGGACCAAAAGCGTACAAAATTGTGAAGTTGGGGACCAAAATGCACAAGTTCCAAAAGTTCAAGGACTTTAGGTTGCAATTTATAAAGCGCTTGATAGAAAGAAAAATCAAAATTGAAGGATCAAATTGTACAAAAACTTAATTGAGGGACATAGTGCACAAATATTGGAAGACTTGAGCAGTAAATTGCTGAAAAATGAGGATAGCGCCTAGGCACACAGTAGCAGCACCTAGGCACCCCACTCATTGCCCCTTTATAGATTTTGGGCGCCTTGGCTCCGTGGCTCCCCATTTCTGCTCAACCCGTTTTAAATGTTTTTTTCCAAAACTTGTGGATTTTGTCTACAATTTTTGAAAGGTTTTGAGGGTTTTAAAAATGAAAAAACGTACACTTTGGGGGATTCAGCTTCTTCTTCCTTTTCATTTTTCTCTTCTTTCTTTTTCTTTTTCTTTTTCTCTTCTTTTTCCTTTGATTTTTCTTGGCATTTTGGTGAAAATCGTAGAGTACAGAAAGGAGAATCAATCAAAGAGTTGGAGAAATTTTGGAAAAATCAAGGCCTAGCCATTATCTTCACAAATCTAACCAATATGGGGTTTTTTTTTGATAATCTTGTATATTATCCATCATTTTACCAAACTTATAATATATTGTATGAAATATTCTCTTTTTTAATCATTTATATAATATGGGCTAAGTTTTACTGTTGGAATTTATGGTTGAAACTTAACCTAGTTTGGAATAATTTCAATATTTGCTTTTTAATATTTAAATACTTATTTTCATGTGTTTTTACTATTGTTATTATTGTATTTTCATTTATATGGCCAATGAATGATTATATTTAGTTTTAGTGATTTGTACATCGTTCGAGAGAAAATTGGACATTTTAGACCAAATAATAGGAAGTCTAAGTTTGTGTAGGGATAAATATATACCCCTAACTCTAGGTGACCCGTTGATCTATTTTCATAAAAATTGAGTTCGATTGTTTGGTTTTAATCGACATAAAAATATAGTAGATTAAATCAATCAATTATGGTCAATTCTCTAGTGAGAGATAATTAACTAAAATTGAAAAATCGAGTTTAAAATCGTAAATGAGTAATTTGTTAATTAACTTGTGGAGAAATTAATTAAGTGACTCTTAAGTGAACCATGAATCCCAACTACGTTTTCCTCCAAAATTCTCAAGTGTTTATATTTTCTTATTTTGTAGATTTTTAGTTAATTTTCTTTATTTCCTAAAATCAAATTTTATTGTGTGTTTGTTTTTATTGTTAAAAATAAATTGATTAAAGTTGTGTAATCAAAAGTAAACATTTTTAGGAAATCGACAATTCGGATTCAAAAATTTCACTTTATTATTTGAACACGACCCGTGCACTTTCTTAGAGAACATTCTTCATATCAAAAATTTTGATTAATTGAATCAAAATTTTAAATCATCGCATTCATCAAAATTTTATCATCAAAGACTTAAACTATTATTCATTGTTACTCATTGAAGTGTTAGTCTCTCGATAATGGAGGATGTAGATAATTGATTTGGATCGAACTTACATGAATATATCTTTTACATCATCTCTACTATTTTACTTATTTTTTGCTTAATATTATTACTCGATCGATCCAAGTGTTTGTGATTTACTTGGGGGTTGTTTGAGCCCCATTTGTTTTTTAAAAAATGTTGCAGTAATGTTTTGATGGAGAATGAGTGGTTAAAAAAAATGAGTTTGCGTGTAATATTATTTTATTGAAAAAAGTATGATTGAAATGTGGTATAATCATCGTAGAAGAATGCATTTTGATGGAAGAAATGAAGCTCACACAAGGGCTTAATTTGAAATTATTTTTCGAAAAAAATTCGAAAACCAATTCATCTCGTCTCTTAGTTCATTATTCTTAAACTATCAAATAAGGAAACATCTTTGCAAGACATATTCTCTTAAAATTCATCATACTGTCTCATGAATTACGAATTAGCTGTCATGGCATTGTGCTTTGATTGGTGTCGAACATATTGGAACTTTGTCTTCAAACTCCCAAAGAAGAGTAGGGATGGTAAAATGACTCGCTGGCTCGAGCTGCTAAGGTTCAGCCCGAAAAAAGCCCTAGCCGGGTCGACTTGTAGCTCGCCCCATTTTGGGGGCGTCAGGCGAGTTTGGCCTGTACGAGCCGAGCCCATTAATGAAAAAATAGAAAACAACGGGAGGAGAGAATTTTTTTTTTAATAAAATACACCCGATCTGCACGTTACAGGCAGCTTGACAACTGCATGTAGGCAATTGACAAATTGCCTGCACGCAGTTGTCTCTAGTCACAAGTACAATTAACGTTCGTAAAAATTTTCAAAATTTGAATTTGAAATTCAAAAATAGTTAAAACGAATATATTTTTCTGGTTATAAATACGCGAAAAGTTTTTACAGTTTCATATCAATTTATTTCAATATATCTCCAATTTCTTTACTCAATATTCAGCATTCTAGTCTCCAATGTCTTTACTCCATTTTCTTTACTCTAATATTCAATTTAGACGTTTAGTTGAGTTCTAATTTCAATTTCAATCTCTAATTTCTTTACTCATTGTTATTCATTTTCTTTTACTCTAATATTTAATATTCTTTACTATAATAGCTAAAAATGGATTTTATTAGTGATGAGATTAATCAGTTTAATGGTAGTTCAAGTACTTCATCTGGCTACAATGCATCTCAAAATTTTTTCAACTGATTTGAAAGATATCGAAGAAGAGGAAGTACTTGAGGTTAAAAGGTCGAAAAAAATCTGCATATTGTTGGCAATATGTGACACGTAAAAAATTTGGGATTCAAAATGGAGTTGATATTTGGAAAGAATGTTGCAATTATTGTGGTAAAGAACTTAGTTAGAAGCTCAGTTCAAGCACAACACATTTAAATAGACACATATTAAGAAGTTAAAAAGCGAAACCAGTCGATCTTGACCCGAAACAGACTGAATTAGTGTTTATCGGTTCTGGTTCTACTCTTTCCACTTTTGTATATTCACAGAAAGTATTTCGTGAAGGAATNCACATTTAAATAGACACATATTAAGAAGTTAAAAAGCGAAACCAGTCGATCTTGACCCGAAACAGACTGAATTAGTGTTTATCGGTTCTGGTTCTACTCTTTCCACTTTTGTATATTCACAGAAAGTATTTCGTGAAGGAATGGCTGCATACGTAGCTACATCAATGCCGCTTACGATGATCGAGTCTATACACTTTACTTGTGTTGTGCATAATTATCTCCAACACAGGTATACTCCTTATTACAGAAATGCACTTCGTTTGGATATTATAAAATTATATAATAGAAGAAAACGAACTGCTATAACTTTTAATAGTGTTATATCATTTACCTCTAATTTATGGATCGGTGTTAATAAAAAAAAGGTCATATTGCTGCTACAGCTCATTATATAGATCACATATGGATTACACATAAAAAAATTGTTGCATTCAGATATATAGAATATTCTCTTAATGCCACGAACATATACATGGTTTTAAAAGATATTATACAAGAATATGGTATGCAATAAATTGTTTGAAGTTTTACTTTTGATAATACTACTGTGAACAAAGTTGTTATCGAAAAATTTATTAATGATTTGAACCCTACATTTGGAAGTTTATTTTTTCATCAACGTTATGTATGCCAAATTTTCAATTTGATTGTAAAAGATGGATTAGA
>CAIGRN010199756.1:0-10167 GCA_903798345.1 Fraxinus anomala | reverse complement strand
TTTTTTTTTTTTTTTTTTTCTTTTCTTTTCCTAACCTTTTTCACCCAAATCTATTTCTCATATTAGAGTTTATGTTGTAATTGTCGAATTGTAAATTTGTAATTGGATTTAGGGTTTAGCTTTTGTGTTGCCTGGTGTTGAGTGATGAATTATGTAATCTATAGTCGCAATGTTGTAAACCGCCCTCAGGGCGCCAAAAAGATGCTCGAGCGTGAAGCATACTTTCGTGGAGCTCCTGCACTCAGCTCGAGTGTCATTAGTGCACCCGTACCACACCTAATGCCGCTCAAGCGTCTTCTTCTAGCAGTATATTGAAACTTCCAATCTTTTCAAAATAAAATAAAAAACTTCATGGATGCAATTCTTTAATTCCAAGTTCCACTTTAAAATCTTTTGTAAAGGATTTGATGATGTATCATGTATGAAATTCACAATTTGAATATTTAATTTCAATTTTCAGGGAATTGTGTTTTTGAAAAGAAATATTGTCAATTTTAAATTTAGACTTCATTCTCAATTCCAAGTAATTAACGTCTTTCCCTAACTTGGTGATTATTGTTTATGAAATTAATTGTTGTCTATTATGAATTTAACGTTCTCTTTTGATGAAAATTAAGATATGGTATTTATTTATTGAATTTGATGTTGTAACAGTCATGAAGAAATATTTTAAACGAAAATCTGTATTTTCGAGTGGAGAGCAAAATATTGTTCAAACGAGTGTCAAGATAATTCAATTGTGTGAGTATTACCCCAAAGATTTAAACCAATAGATCTTGGTACTTGAAATGCAAATTCAGACATATATTATTGATATGCACACTCATGAAGATTTTGAAGGGTTACGAGGCTTTAGCGATCTTGCATAAAAGTTGGTTGTGAGTCTGTGACTAAAAAAATGAGGTGTACCCATTAGTTTATAGGCTTGTAACATTGGCGTTAATTCTTCCAGTTGATACTCCTACGTCAAAAAAGAAGAAGATATTTTGTGAAATTAAGATTTTTAAGAATCGGTTGCATAATCATATGAGAGATCAATGGTTATTAAGTGATAGTTTGGCGACATATATGGATAACGATGTATTCGGTATTCCATAATATTGATAACGATGTAACTATACGACATTTTCAAACTAATGAAATGCGAAGGGTACAATTATAGTAGTGTATTGACTTATTTTTATTAATGTTATATAGTTTTTAAAATCATATTTTAATTATTGAATCCACAATACAAAAAGTCTAGCTCCCTGCTTTTTTTGTATATCTGTGTTTGCTGTATGTTTACATGTTTCAGTGTTTGTGCGAATTTATTATAATTACTATTTCATGTAAAGTGTGTGTTTATTTAATTCTTGATTTTCAGTGTTTTATAATTAAACATGTTCTTTTTTGTTTGTTAAGGTTAATGATGTGCTATGATTTGTTCAATTATTTTGTTTTTCTAATTCGACTTGTTCTTTCTCTATATCCCTTTTTCTGTATAAGAACGTGATGTTATATGTGGTAAATTTTATATAAAAGTAGGGAGTAGAATGATGACCGATGTAGTTTCTTGGACTTTTACGAGGCCTTAGCGATCTTGGACCTTTTTTTTTTTAATATCAAATTGCTCTTAAGTCCTTCATATGAAATTCTTCACTGAGCTAGGCTTTCACCTTTATTATCTTTCACTTATCCTTGGTTGCTATCAACACATTATCAACATATAAGAGTAGGTATACAAACGACCCATCACCACACTTCTTAAAGTAAACACAACTATTATAACTGCTTTTTTTTTTGAAGTCATGAGTAGTCATAAATAAGACAACTTTCTAATACCATTGTCTGGACGACTATTTCTGGCCATAAGTGGACCATTCAGCAAACACACATAGTCCTCCTTTCCTATAGCCATAAAACCATCTAGTTGCATATAGATGACATCATCAAATTCTCCATATAAGAATGTTGTCTGAGACATAAATTCTGATATAGACCCTCACCCAATCTCAAACTCCACATGTGTGTTTAATTTCTGCTGATTTGTATCAACAGAATTTGTAAAAGGCAAGTCACGAAGCATTGCACTTTCATCAAATCTCTACTGATTATGACTTTACTTGTTTCTTAACACCATAGCTTACATCCCTTAACATTGGACTTATAGCTAAGAAATATATACTTTCCATATCTAGGTTCCAATTTTCCATTATCAACATGAGCAGTGTAAACAGGACATCCAGATATCTTCAAATCTGAGTAAATAGGAGGAGTACCAGACCATACTCTTCTGAAGTCTTTTTATCAATAACAGTTAAGGGTGATCGATTAATAAGAAAATAAGTTGTAGAAACAGTTTCAATCCAGATTGACTTAGGTAAACCAGCATTAGAAAACATACAACGTAATTTCTCCATTAAAGTGATACTCATCCATTTCGCCAAACTATTTATTGCGAAGTTTTGCGAACTGTCCAATGCCTCAAAATTCTTTCTAACTTGCACAAAGTATTTAACTCATTACGGAAAAAAAACTTCAAACCATTATAAGTGCGGAGGCGTTTCACTGCTTCCCTATCATCTACTTCTCAATCATAATCTTTCATTCCTTGAATGTAGTAAACACATACTCTTCTGTTTTAAGAAGAAAGCCCAAACTTTTTTTGAAAAAATTATAAATAATAATCAGCATATAGTAAGCACATTCTTTGAAAGGCAACCTAGATGATCCCCAAAGATCAGAATGTATGTAATCAAGTGTTCTCTTCGTGTTATAAATGTCTTTGGTGAATCTAACTCTCTTCTACTTTCCAAAAACGTAATACTCACAAAACTATAATTTACTAGTACTATGTCCATCAAGATGTCCTCTTCTACTTAGTTCAAACATCTCATTCTGACTCATATGCCCAAGATGCATATACCAAAGTCTAGTAACATCATCATTTGATAAAGAATTAGTAGTGATAGTCGAATCACCTGTGATTGTAAAACCCTGCAAGACAAATAATTGGGCAGACCTTATTTGCCCATTCATTACAACAAGGGCATCTATGCTAACCTTCAAAACTCTACATTCACCAGTGTACTTGTACTCGTTTGAATCAAGAGTACTCAAAAATATAAGATTTCTCTTCAGATTTGGAACATGACTTACAACACTAAGTATTCTGACGCCTTATCAAACATCTAAATTTTGATCGTACCAGTACCAGCTAACTTATGAGGCGCATTATCACTCATTATAATAGCACCCTTGAAAATTGATTCATATGTTGAAAACTAATCTTGATTAGGACACATATGAAACATGTTAGCTGAATCAAGAATCCAATCCTCTTAAGGTTTGGAGTTGTCATTATAAATTGCTAGAAGTTCTTCATCACTATGGCCATTTTCTACAACACTAACTTCACCTGAATTTTTTGGTTGTTTTTCCTTCTGATTAGCAGTAGCTCTTTTATCTTATTTAAGTAACTTATAGCAGTCAAATTTGATGTACCCCATTTTTTATAGTAATTACAAATTTTATCATTGTTTTTAGATTTCGATCTACCCCTTACAAAATCGCTAAAAAAAAGTTTCATGTGTCCTTCCACGAATAACAAGGCCCTATGCTTGAGCCTAGATCCAACCACAAGTTGGTGTATCTTCTCCTCAGAGAACTGAGTGTCATATACTTCTCATGGTTAGAGTACCACAATTGTATAAAATAATGTCTCTAAACGTCATTTATGAAGAGGACAACAAACACAATAAAATCAATTCTGAATCTTATTCATCATACTTAACATCCATAGTATCCAAATTAGCGATAATTTCTTTAAAAACAATTAGGTTATCTTCTTTAAACACACCAACTGTCATACAATGAGAATACAATCGATACTTCAGATGTAATTTGTTGGTCAGACTTTTCATCATGCACAACTGCTCCAATTTTAACCATAATGTAGCGATGATATTCTCCTTTAGAACATCCTGAAGAATTTGATTTGATAAATAAAGATGAATTTAAGATAGAACTTTTCGATCATTACGTTTCTCTTCCTACATCTAAGTTGAAGGCATCTTATCAAACCCTAATATGGCATCATCCAAGTCCATCTGTGAGAGGACAACCCTCATCTTGATCTATCATAAGAAAAATTTGGTGTTGTGAACTAAAAGCGGAATATCGTATTTCATAGTTACTATCACAGAAAATCAAATCTATCTCTGATACCAATTTGTTCCGAAAAATGAGAATTGGAATACTCCCAAACTTAAACATTTGTTTGCCCTAAAACAAAACTATAACCCAAATAACAATAAACACATAAGCATGCAAAAATATATGGTTAGACGATCTAGCTTTTACCTCAGAAATTGAAGTCACCATATTAAATCTACAAACTGTTTCAAAGTTATAATACCAAATCAATATTCACCATTCTAATGCAAAACTAACACGTGTGTGAATAACTAAATAAATGATCATGAATTTACAAGTTTCTTCAATTCCCGACCCTTTGTGGTCAAAAATATCTTTTCCTCTCTCGTATGATTCATACACCACCAAATTTATTCTTTTTACTCTTTTCTTGATGTGCAGTCTAAGGTTGAATTTTTCATTACTATCATCACCCTCTCTGGTTCAGGTGGACTCTACTAATTGTAAGACAACACATTAATAAATAAAAATTCTCCAATTTTTTGATTGCTTCGACTTCTAGGACTAAATTAGGTTAATAATCCATCATCAAAATTCTTTCACGCACTTGCTTTTTTTTTCAATTTTTTTTTTTGGCACTCTCTCCCCCTTAAGCTTTCTATATAACACATGTAATGAGCTTTTGGCCTATGACTTCTAAATCAGATGCTTTTAAGGCACTAGGATGTAAATACCGTAATGGACTTAATAACTCGAATAATAAAGGCAACGAAAATATGTCTTTTATATATTTTTCTACCATAATTAGTGCAATACCCCCTCATTAAACACATGTTTAATCAAATTGACCTTTAACTTAAGATTTTTTCCCAATTTTATCCCATTAATCTAAGATAATCCTCACATAAGTTTTCACATAAGGAATCCACATTCACATTCGTACCTTCCTATAACAGTAAAACACATTCAAACTATGCTACCTTTGGTCTAAAGATCATTAATATATGATAGTTTTGGATATAGCATTTATATTCAATCTATCAACATATCCAGCATATGAATTATCTTATTGCATCATGATTAATAACTCAATTCAATTGCACGTATAATATTATGTTTTGTAGAGTTAAGTATCAATCAATCTAGCATGCAACATATCCACCGTTCATAAATCAACACAAAATCTCAAATTTAATCATCATTGTCGGTCAGACCATCTAAACCACACAAGCACACAATAGAAAACAAGAATATATTTTTTTTTTTGTTAAAATTTTCAAAATTTTCGATTTTTTTGGATTTTTCTATTATATACTAAAGTAGTAACGAAAAAAAAGGTAGATACTCAAAAACACAAGAAAAGTAAAAAATCAAAGTTTTTTCCATTCTCAGACTTAAAACCGACATTGTCCTCAATGTCATAAAGTATAAGTGAGAATATAAGGAGATGGGGAAGAAAAGGAAAACAATACTCCCCGAATTTTTCTGTTGAATGTGTAAGAATTTATTTGTCAATTTATTCCAACTTGTTCGTTGTTAAGTTCTTTCCAATGTCAATTTCCATGATACCTATCAAGAAGGAAAAAAAAAAAAAATCGAAAGAATAAAAAAAAAAAACTTCTTCTGACTCAATTAATATTTTTCTTTAATTAGGCTAAGTATTAATGATGAAAATGACCCCAAACTGAATTGAAACGTGTTTATAACTAATGCAACATATAAGTCAAGAATAACACTGCATGCAATGCAATAAAGAAAGCAAAATAAATAAAATTATTAGAAAATTAGGTTGCCTCCCCCCCCCCAAAACAAGCGCTGAATTTATAGTCTTTAACTAGACTGTATGGAAGGACTGATCATGGTGGTTTTGCAGCCTTACACTCCTTACAATTTTGAGCTTTACATCCTCTTTTTACCCTCCAAATCTTGAGCTCTCTATTCTCCTCCCGAGCAAAGCTCCCCAGACATTTAGGTTTTGTCTCATTTGACCCTTGAACTTTTTCAGCAACGGATATGGTTTCATCCAAGACTAATGGTTGTTTGGGTAGATTATGTAATTTAAAGATCTCATGTGCATCTTCCACCCTCACAATTAGTTCACACTTCTCTATGTCAATCAAAGTTTTACTTATTGCTAAAAAGGGTCGACCTAAGATAATTGGCATATCTTGGTCATCTTCAAAGTCCATAATAAGGAAGTCCACAAGGAATATCAGCTTCCCAATCTTGATAAGCTCATCCTCAACCTTGCTCCATGGATATCAGATACTCTTATCAACCAGCTACAGCGTCACATTCGATCATTTGACTTCCCTAACTCCTAATTTCTTGAAAGTAGATAAAGGCATTAAGTTTACACTTGCACCTATATCACAAAAAGCATTAAAATGAAATTATTTGCCTAGTGAAATAGGTAAAGTAAAACTCCATAGGTCCTTGAGTTTTGGTGACAATTTATTTTACAGCCCTGCACCGCTCTTCTCGGTCAATGTCACTTCCCAGTTTGGAAGCTTTTTTTTCATAGATATCATGTCTTTCAGGAATGTTACATACATCGGAATCTATTGGATTGCATTGATGAATGGAATGTTGATGTGGAATTTTTTCAGTATATCTAAGAACTTCACGAAATGATCATCGAACTTTCTATTTTGCAATCTTTATGGAAAAGGTAGTGATGATACAAATTCTTTAGTAAGAGCGGTTTCATTAACATTTGGATCATCTGATGCTCTTTTTGTCTATACTCCTTTGTTTTGTTCAGATTCCTCTAATTGCTCATCAACCGTGGTGTGTACCTTTTCTTTTGTAGCTACTAGTATCTTTACATTAACCTCTAACAGTAGAACTCTCAATGTGGTCTTCCTCCACAACCTTCACAGCCATTACCTATTGTTTGGGATTTGTCTCAATGTTACTGCGTTCATCTGATCCATTGTCTGTGCCAATGATGTCAACTGTAATGAAATTGCTGTCAAAGAATTAACTTTGAATACCCTAACATCTCTCTTTCCATTTGTCATTTCAATAAGCCAAAGTGCACTTGTGAATGCCAGATCCTTATTGAGCTGGTAGACTTGATCCGTAGTTTTTTTTATAATAGAACCATCGCATGCGAAATCTACATTATTCATGCTTATCAGATTCAGACCAATGTAGAAGTACTGCACTTGAAGTTATTTCTACAAGCCATGTTGTGTGCATTGGTGGAGTAAATCTTTGTATCGTTCCCATGCCTATGAATAGCATTTTGATCTCAGTTGTTGGAATGTGGTAATCTCGTTCCTCAGCTTTGCAATCCTTTTCGACGGGAAATATTTGCTAAGGAATTTCTGACTCAATTGGTTCTATATAGTGAAGCTCTGAGATGGACAAGTGTTTAACCACTCTCTAGCTGAGTCTCTCAATGTATATGGAAAAAGCCTCAATCTGATTGCTTCACTGGACATCCCTGGATACTCGATAGTTGCACACATATCCAAAAATCTTGATATTTGAGCGTTCGAATTCTCCGCAACTCTCCCAAAGAATTGTAGCGCGTTTTGGAACACGTTGATCACATCAGTCCTCAAGTGAAAGTTTGCTTGACCAAATACCGGATAAACTATGCTAGACCGACTTTCCACAATCGATGGAATCATGTACTCCCACATTAACCTTGCATTTTGACTAGGTAACACCACATTCGGTTATGCTACTTCCAGATAACCCCGATGACTATTTAATTTGGATTTTCCTCTGCCATGTCTTTCTCTTTCTGTTTTTAGTGTGTTTCTCTCTTTCTGTTTTGGCGTGTTTTCAACTGTCATCTTTTTCGAAGGTTGAATGTTTGTTCGATCCAGGTCAAATTGAGCAAGATCACCGATTTTCGAACTTCTCAAACAATGTCCTAAAAAAGGAAGCAAGAAACATTGTAATTTTTTTAATATAATAAACTAAACTAAAAAAATAGTAAAATTCAGATTAAAGTTAAAATTAACTAAAATTATCAAAAAAATAGTCTCCGACAATGGTGTCAAAAACTCACAAGTGCACATGATCGTGATCAAGTAAAATGATGAATAGAGTGTTGAACCTACGAGAACTATGTGTTTAACCGAGTTAAAATTATTTATGACTTTAATTGAATAACAAATAAATTTTGTGATTTTTCTATTCTAATACCTAAATTATCAATTAAACTAATGAAAGTAAGTAAACGTGTTTTTCAAATATGTGAGATGCATTGCTAAGATGTCGAAACCCCATTATTATTCCATTTTAGTATAATAATTAAAGTGATCATTTGAAATCATTCATATTGGTCAATGTTCCTAATTTAATTGAAAGCATTTCTCTATAGTGATCAAATATATTCCCCTCAGGTGATCATTCTATCTCTCGATAAAATATGCAATAAATGCATTAACAAGTGTTAGAACAACAATTGAAATCATATAAGATATATAGGTATATCTCTATCCTCTATCGAACTTTATAATATTTATTATATTGTTCTTAACCCTATTGTCTCTCTCGATAACAAGAATATCCACTAACAATTCAATTGATGATCAAACAATTGAAAAGAATGATATAAACGATAATAAACATCTACAAATCAAATCAAATTAAAGTCAAAATAATTCATTAAAAAGTAAAAATATCATAATAAAGGGTTCATCTCATTCTAACAATGTATAAAACTAGCTAAACATACCGAAATTACAAGAAATCATATTTAAGTGAAAATACATAACCTGAATTTTTTGATAAATTGAGAAGATGAAGATGAATATTGAGATCTTAAATCTCTTCAATGATTTTTTGATGAATCTCCACTTGTGTCTTTTCTTCTTTGCCCAAAAATCAAGTTTGAATCTTCACTGGATTGAATTCTTGCATGTCCATTTCAGTTCTCTCACCAAAACTATGAATTTTCCCCATTTGATGATAATAATTGATGAATATTGGAGTATGAGGTATATATGAGAGGTCTCTAATATGTATTTTACCGTTACGTATTTGTAGGAGTAGAAAATTAGTTAAAAATCACGTCTAATTAGTTTCCAAAAGAGTTCCAATCGTAAGCAAAGTTGCTTTCGCGCGCAGATTTTTAACCTTTGCACAGTCATCCGAATTTTGATCATAACTTTCTCTCCCGATATCCAATTGAGTTTAGAGGTGGGCAAAAATCAATCTGAACCAGTCAAACCGATCAACCCAACCCAAACCAACCGATTTGGACTTTTTTTAGTTCAATTGGGTTGAATTCAGATTAGAAAATCAAATTTTAGGTCGGGTGGGGTTGGATTGGATTCCGGGTTATCTATTAAAACCCAATCAAATCTAACCCAACCCAATAAACCAAAAAATATTAAAATAAAGATTAGTACTTAAAACCAAAAACAAAAAACCTAATGATCAAAATTCTCCTCTACCTCACGTCTCTTCTGCCTCTTATGTTGCTCGTGGCTTGGCTTCTCGACTCAATTTTGGACGTGATTTTTGACTAAACACTTGAATTGAATGAAGAGATTTATATTTTTAGTATTTAGGTTGAATTCATTTTATTCAATAGGTATAATATGTAGGTATTCAACATGTTTTCAAATTGGCTTAATATATATTTAATTTGATCATGTTATAATCTATTTAGTGTGTGTTTGTAGGGGTGGAAATGGCTCGGCTCGGCCCATTGCCCAACCAGCTCGACTCGTGCTCGAATGAGCCGAGCCAAGCTCGTGGCTCGTGACCAACGGGGCCGAGCTTAAGCTCGGCTCGTTGGGTTTTGGACGAGCTCGGCTCGTGCCCGAGCTCGGCCAAGGCGAGCCGAAGCTCGGCTCGCCTGCTCGTTAAATTTTTTTTTTTTTTTTTTTATACACAATCTAAAATTTAAAAAATATATATATTATATTACTAATGTACATATACATTTTCTCATGTTTTTTGAAATGTACATTTTTGATTTTTCAAAATCTTTGTAATTTTTAAAGATTTATACTATATTAAAGATTGAAACGGTTAAATCTTTATATATAAACAATTTTC
>CAIGRN010199734.1:0-50309 GCA_903798345.1 Fraxinus anomala | reverse complement strand
TTGTAAAATTATCATTTACATTTTGATGGTTTCGAGAGCCTTGTGAAAACTCGAATTGTTGTTAATGATAGGTGCTCCTTGTTATAAGTCACCTAAAGATAAATGTTCCTTGTTATAAGTCATTTGAGGATAAGTGCTCCTTATTGTAAGTCACTTAAGGATTGGTACACTTTGTTATAAGTTACCATTCTAGTGCATTGGCCTTGCTCGTGACAGAGAGATTAGTAACGGGGACGTAGAACACATTGTGTATCGAACCTCATTAAATTCGCTTGTCATTTTACATTATTGCACTTTACTTTAAATTGCTATTTACATTGTGCGATATTTCCTTAGGTGACAATACTTGAATTAAGTTTTCAAAATGCATATTTACTTCTCTTATTACGCTTTACATTTATATCTTGTGTGTTAAATAGTTTTGAGATTAATTGTCGAAAAAGTTTCAATAACCAATTCACCCCCCTCTTGGTTAGTTATTCTTGGGCTAACAACATACGAGTAAGTAAAGACGTCTCCAATGGAACCCCAATGTGGTGTCAACGTTGTACAGTAATAAAGACAACCCTAAACACAAGGGAGATAAAAAGCCAATGTAAAGAGGCTCGTATTATGCAGAAAAATATAGTTTTAAGGAGAAATATGAAGGAGAATTATATCATTCCATATATTTGCATGTGTCTCACGTATGAAATCAACAATCTTATTTATAGATAATTAAACAACTACTTTCAAGGGTTATCCTTCACAAGAGTTGCAACATTATGTATTGTACATTCAATAATTGAATTCGGACACCGAAAAATCGAACAAAAACATAAACAAGTATTAAATTACTTGTTTTAGACAGAGCCAAGTGTACATACCCCATGCCCATGGTGCTTGGACGGTCACCCATGTAGGCATGTAGAAAACCTACATCCTATCCTCCAGCCGCCTAATTGCATTGGGCTGCCGTCCGAAGCCAAATCTAGCCTTAGATGATCCTACCTCATCCTTCACAAACTCAAAACCTACCACGAAGATTTCTTTACTCTTGAAAACTTATAAACGCATTCACCAATAGACTTGGGACAAAAGGGTGTTCAATACATTGCACAAAAATAGCATACCGAAATATCTCTTACCTGAATAGAGGCTACAAGACTGCTTTGTTGCTCTTGCATGGGCAAATAGCATTGGGACGAAGTTTTTTTCTTGAAGGTTGGTCCAAGGAAATAGACTAAGAAAGCCATTTCTAAAATTCCACCTAGAAAAAAGTGAGTTCCGAAAGAGGCGGGCATATAAAAAAACATTATTTTAAAATTCTCCAACATAATTAACTACTCAATTATGAAATTTCGAGACCCTGGTAAGGGCTTTTTGGATTTCTCAATTTTAGTTAACTAAAACATCCAAGTAGGTAATCAAAAGGAAAAATCAAATAAGCACCAACAAGCAAGAACGGATTGGGAAGTACATGTTCGTGGGATATGCCTTGCTGTTAGAATTAGGCTGTGACCCAAATTCTTGTTGAGTATTTGATTGAAATTACTGTTGGAGGAGTATTGAGAGTTGATATTAGACTTGAAAATGTCTTCAAGGAGTCTAAGGTGAATTTGACTCATATTTTATCCTAAATTCTCCATTATTGGTTTTACCATTGTATTGAGATTTCACCTTATATTAAATTCTTCATGTATTAATTCTACTAGTATGTTAGTGATTCTTTGGTTATAAATATGTGATTACAACACATATTGAAATTGACCAATTGTCCAATTAATTATTGGTCCAAAGAGATCCTTTATAACTCATTATTGATTATAGTGAATTTTCCGCCTTAACCCGTGGTTTTCTCGGATTTGGGTTTCTACGTTAATCTTGTTTTTTTTGTGAACCATTATTTTTATATTGCTCATATTATTCTCGGTTTTAATTTATTTGGCGGATTCTCAACAAGTGGTATTAGACTTGAAGGTTTTTTGAAGGTTCTTAAGAGGTCCAAATTGGTTATTAAAGTGAGGTTTGGACAATGTTGATTGTTTTAGGGATGACAACTATGAAATTTGAGATTTCGCTTTTAGATCACAAAAGTAGATTCTCTTTGTAGCAAATCAAGATACGAGCATTCTTGCTCAACTAGATCTTAATGATGTTTTGTTGGGGATAGATAGAATGTCCGCAACGAGGACTGCGAAGGAGAAGCAACAGAAGGATCAGAAAAGCTCTATCACTTATACATCTTCATTTTTCTAATCAAATTCTTCCAAGATGTAGTAAAGGAGAAAAGTGTCGCTAGGTTGTGGCTAAAATTGTAGCAGCTTTGTATGACAAAGACCTTGACAAGTAAGTTTCACTTAAAGTAGCGCTTGTATTCTCATCGCTTCATGGAAGGTGGATCTTTGGAAGATCATCTACTGATATTCAAGAAAATCGTCACTAATTTAAAGATCATGGAGGCATGAAGACAATTTAAGGTTGATATTGTTATATTCGTTGCCGCCTTCATATATAACTTTTAGAGATATCATTCTCTATAGTCGGGATATTCTTACTATTGACGAGGGATATGATGTGCTTTATTATAAGGAGAAGATAAAGCATCTGATCGTCGATTCTGAGGCCAACACGAGCTCTCCAGTGAGATTGTCGCAAACTCCCTCATGGATCTCGCGGAGGACGTAGGTAGCTTCCTCTCCTCTGACGCATCGAATGAAGGGTAGGAAAAAACCTCTTTTGTAGAGCACATCATCCTGGAGCACAAAATCGACTACCCTTCTTCTAAGTTTGCGAGCTTCGTCTTTGTCATCAGAAATGACCTTATTTTTTAGGAAAGCTACTATAGGTTGCATCCATGTAGGTATCCTTCTACCCATATTACCTATTTTCCCTTTGCAGTGCAGGGCTCTAAGAGGTTTTCGATTGGCACAGATGTTAGTAGCTTCGAGTCCTTGCTACTAGCCAGGTAGGATAAAGCATTGGCGTAGAAGTTTTCCATGTGCGAGATTTGAGCTAACTTGAATTTTTTGAAGGATGAAAGCAGACTTATTACCAATTTGAGGTAGGCAGTCATGCCCTTGTCCATTACCGTGAAATTGCCATTAACCTGACTGGCTATTAACTGGGAATCACAATTCATGAACAACCTCTTCACTTGCATTTCCTTTGCCAACCTAAGGCAGGCTAGTAACGCCTCGTATTCAGCAGCGTTGTTGGTAGCTTTAAATTTAAACCTCACCGCGTAGTTCAACTTATGTCCCTCGAGGCTAACTAGGACCACACCCATCCCTAAGCCCGTCTCTCCAGACTAACCATCCATGTGGGAGGTTCCGCGAGCTCCATTGTTTTCTCTATTTTTGGGATGTTGGTAAATTCAGCCACGAAATCCGCGAGGGCTTGCTCTTTGATAGAAGTTCTTGTTTTGAAGACAATATCAACCTCGCTAAGCTCTGCTGCCCATTTCAGCAACCTTTCCAAAGCGTCAAGTTTCTAAAGCATTTACTTGGACGGGAAGTTTGTTAACATAAGTAGTTTATACCACCAAGAGTGTCTTACTCATGTAATAAATGGGTAGTTGGAGGATACCTACTTCTTTTAAGAGTATCGAGCTAATAGCTTCATTGGAGACGGTCTGATAGATTTGCAGGATCTTTCCGACCTTAGGCTTTGAGAAAATGGGGCTTGCCCTATGAGCATTTTTAGCTCCTGAAAGGCCTCTTCACACTCATCTGTCCATTGAAACTTATTATCCCCTTTTAAGATCTTAAAGAAATGGAGGCATTTGTTGGTGTCCTTTAAGATGAAACAGCTCAAAGCTGCCACATGCCCTGTTAAGCTTTGCACATCCTTTGGTTTGTTAAGGGACCTCATCTCGACCAAGCCTTGATTTTTTTTATTAGCTTCTATGCCCCTCTAGTTGACTAAGTATCCTAGGAATTTTTCGGAGGCAACACCAAACGCGTACTTAAGGGATTCAACCTCATCTTGTATCTCCATAGAACTTGGAAGGTTTCGTTCAGATGCATTACAAGGTCATTTGCCTTCCAGCTCTTCACGAACATGTAATCACATAGACATCCATTGTTTTGCCAATGAGGTCAACAAACACTTTGTTAACGAGTCTCTAATAGGTAGCCCCGACATTTTTCAACAAATAGCATTTAACAATAAAAGCTCTTTTTTAGTGATAAAAGATGCATTTTCTTCGTTCACTGGGTGAATGGAAATTTGATTATAGCTTGAGTAAACATCTATGAAACTCAAAAGTTCATGCCCAGCGGTGAATTCGACAAGTTGATCTATTATTGGGAGAGAAAAAATGTCCTTAAGACAAGTTTAGTTGAGGTTGGAGAAGTCGATGCACACCCTCCATTTATCATTGTGCTATTCTTTGCTAAAACTAGGTTGGAGACATATTTCAGGTAAGTTGCCTCCCTGATGAATCCATTGTCTATCAGCTTTTGTATTTCTTCCTTCAGGGTCTCATACCTTTTCGGGTAGAGGGCCCTTCTCTTCTGTTTATGCGGGATAATTGTATGATCAATTTTAAGGTGGTGGCAATTGATCTTGGGATCAATAACCACCATGTCCTCATGCCTCAATGCAAAGATATTAAGATTTATGAACAAGAAGTCCTTGAGTCTTTCTTTAGCCTCTGGTGGCAGGCTTTTTCATATCTATAATGCCTTTGTAGGGTCTTGAGGGTCCACCGAGAAACTTTCCAGCTCTTTTACTTGAGTTGTTTGGGATTTAGATTCGATAACATGAGGGTCCACTTCATCAAGCATGGCCTCCTACTTGATGGCATCCGTCATCTCGACGTCTTCCTCCTTATGTGGCATCTATAATGTTAACGTCCATTAGCACCATATTGAAATCCCTAGGTTCAGCCTTCCTTATCGAGCACTCATGCGCTCCTCTTTGGTCAACCCTAACTATGGCAATCCAATGCTTAGTATGGAATTTCATGCACATATAGTGAATGAGGTGACAACTAGTGATGGCAATGTACCAGTCGAGCTGGCTCCACCTATGAGCACGAGCTCGAGTTTTTTTTTTTTTTTGCTTTTTTGTTCACATTTTTTACGAGCCCACAAGCTGACGTGAACTTTAGGCTCATGGGACATGTCCACAAGCAGTGCGCAAGCTCGACAAGTCGAGCTTTGGGCTAGGGCTAGGGCTCGTCCCGAAACGAGCATGAGTTGTCCATAGGTTGAGCTTTGACGAACTGTGTTGACAAGCTATTCGGCAATTTTGCTATCCCTAGTGATAGCTCATAAATCTTTTAGGGCGGATCTACCAAGTACTCCATGGTAGGTAGACCTATTATCTATTACCAAAAATTGCATGAAGTTTAGATCTATCTAGGGTAGTTTTCCCATTTCCACTACAAGGGTTATTTTTCCCCTTGGGATGTTGTCACCAGTGAAACTGTACGAGGGGTGGTGATGGGTGTCAATTCATGATCGACGATCATTTTATCAAAAGCAGCTGCAAAGAGAATGTTGACGAAACTGTTATTATCCATTAGCATATATTTCAGCCTATTACGAACCACTACTGCCTTTACCACAAGGGCATCACAATGGGAGAAATGCACACCCTCAACATCTTTCTGAGTGAAAGTAATTGGTGGTAGTTGCCTCCGAGAACTGCTATCTACTATGTAGCTAGCTAATGAGGGGGTCACTGGCCTTTCTAGAATAATTCTTTTGTAAATTTCTTGGGTTGCAACTAACTTAAGAGTCTTCCAAAAATCGTGTCAATTTTGTGGATGCTCTATCTTCCATATTGCCCTGGGGGTCCCTACGTTGTCATTGTCCTTTCATTGGTCTTTTTCTATCACGACACTCATCCGTCGCATGGGATGATGGGAGGGTCTGGCCTCTTCGCACCTAGGTCTTTGTTCCTATCTAGGTGGGGACAAGTTCCTAGAAGGAAGGCGATCGCCTCTTTGGTCGTTCCAAAGATTGACCTGCCTAGGGTGTTAGGCTATATCTCTATAGTTTGCTATGTCATGATTATAGAAATGATGATAAGTACAATATTGAGGGGGTGCTCGGCCTATTTCTAGGTTTCGAACCCTGTCATATGCCTCTTCATCTTTAGGGACCCATGTCTAGACCCAATTTGTCACATGTTAGTATTAGGGGTTATATCTTCATAAGCCAGCGTTAGCTGTGGCAAGTGCTTGCCCAGAGTTGGAAATGGTCTCATGACTAGCTTAGTTCCAACTGGCGGTCCACTACATGATAGGTAGGTCTTCTCCCACACTATCTTTGAGGGGGTAGAAGACCCCTACCAGTTCTATTTCAGTGATCAATCAACTTCCCATTGATAATTTCACGACTCATCAATTCCAACAGGGCATCGTAGGTGGTGGGGTCTTGATTCTACACATCCCTACAGAAGAGAGTGTTCCTGTTTAGCCCGCCTCACAATGCGGACAACATTTCCTGATCACTGACTTGCACATAATAAGTCATCTCATCGATCAGTAGACTAATAAACTCTTCAAAGTCTTCCCAGGCTATTGTCTCATGTCCTAAAGGCATTGGATATGAGCCTCTCCTTCTTTACTTACTGCGAACCTTTTAAGGAATGTACTTTTAAATTTTGGCCAAATTCTAATACTCCATGGAGATAATCAATTGTACCAAATTTCAGTCACTCCACTTAACATCAAGTGGAATGCCTTGTATTTGAAGGTGGTGGAGGCGCCTCTTAGGCTCATGTGCATTTTGTAGATACTTTGGTATCTTGGCAGCACATAGTGACTTAGGATAGAAGCATTTCTAGTTCCTGTAAAAAATGGCAAATTTTCGTCATCGTCATCAAGTTCACAAGACCTTTGAGGTTCATTCGTGTCCTCATCTTCATCAGCTTGGTATTTAGGTGGTGGGTGAGATAGGCCACCTGATCCCTCACCATTTTCTCATTTTCGTGGCTTCTATTTCCAGGTGGAGCAACTCGTGGGACGTGTCGTTGCCTTTCTTCCGATTATCTCGCTGTGAAAGGTGGTGGTTGAGGCCTATTTCTAGGTACTGAAGGTGGTGGGATGGCCTGTTCCTAGTTTCCGTCGGACTAATTCTATCAAACACACTAATAGACATTTGCGGTATATGCTCTGGCTTATATTCTGGGGGAAAGTAATCTTTCATGTCTGCATGGGCCTCGGTGGGTAGGTTAGACGCATAGTTCGAAGATATATCAACTCTCATTTTCTTTTCGAGGGGGCTAACTTCTCTAGCCTACAAGGGAGATAAGGCTCTCTGACTTTTGACTTCATCTTCACGCGAATAGTATCCTTGTGGTGTATAAGTGAAAATTGGTGGACCTTCCCGAATTTACATTTGCATGAGAAGTTCTTGCATAACCATGTTTTGATGAGTGATATTTCTCATATTAGCAGTCATTGTTGCTATTTCCCTGGTGAGTTGGACAGCCACCCTCATTCCACCGCGCCTATGATGGTAGTAGGGTTGCTTGGGGGATCTCTTTATCGGGATTTTCTCTCACCCTCTTGGGAGTGACATCATGGTCCCTAAGCTGAATTCTTAGATTTTGTCCAACTTCTAAGACTTCCACTTGTTCTTTTTCAAGAACAAATCATTTTTCAATGGAGATGCCCAGTAACTTTTCGACAAACCTTTTCCACAAGAATGTTCGTGGTTGTAGCGGCGACTTCCCATAGACGGCGTCAATATGTTGACCTCGTTTTTTAGTACCTTTGATGTGGACAAAAATGTTCGGGTGCCTGCAAGATATATATGAGCGAGATCGCATGATAAGAAAAAATCAACTATATAAAAACTAAAAGCCAAAATCAAATATCTAACTTTATCAACAAAAGATTCAACTCATGAGAAGACGGCGTTTAGCTCAAAATAGATGTATTTGCATTCCCTAATAACACTAGGATGAAATATTTATAGTGTTGCATGTAAAAATAGTGTCTATTGGATGAGGAGACATTTGGTCTCATCTCTTTAATCGAAGCATCTTATCCTGGGTGTCAACTTTGACACTACCAGCATGTAGCG
Source organism: Fraxinus anomala (assembly GCA_903798345.1). Classification (NCBI taxonomy): domain Eukaryota; kingdom Viridiplantae; phylum Streptophyta; class Magnoliopsida; order Lamiales; family Oleaceae; genus Fraxinus; species Fraxinus anomala. The sequence goes on along the minus strand of CAIGRN010199734.1, from coordinate 42,285 downwards.
CATTTAATGCTCTTAAAAGGAGGCAGCCACCCTAAAACTTATATTGACAATACTTCAACATTTTTCTTATTACAAGATTCACATCGATTGTTTGAACAAGATTTTATCAATTTAGGATCTTCAAATGAGGCAAGTCGTCACTTGTCGTGGTAGGGCTTCAAATTTAGCCTCATTGAGCATCATCGCTTCGACAAAAGGGCTTCGATAGGTCCATGCAAGCTACCATTTCGGTGAAAGGGCTTCAGTGGGTGTCGGTAGGTCCATTGCACTCCACATGGGATGCCACGTAGGCTTCACGTGAGAGCCTCGATGGTGAGGCGTAACACAATCCTTGTAGAAAAGGATAGGGAGTGAAAAAATAAATTCAATTTTGTGGATTGTTTAAGCTTTTAGATAATTCTTTGAGTTTCGATCTCCATTTTAATCTGCCTAATGGGCATAGGCCTTTTTCTAGAACTGTGTACTTCAACTTCATCTTATGTCATTTTTATTTATATTTTTGTGGAAACTTGTTATGTACTCGTTTTCTCAAAAAGAAAAAGGAAAACTGCAGCCAATTCAGTAAATAATACTAGATATAAATTGATTATTCATTTCCAATTTGAATATATATTTTGACTTCATTAGTTACATAGTCATGTTCCAAACTGTAGAGCATATTTAAACTTCTACTCAATCTTAAGCTTAATTTAACAAGAAAACTAAGAAAAGTTGCTTTCAACAACAAAATTGGCCAGCTGTGATGGGACCAAGGAATCCCATAATTTCTCTCAATTAAACAAACTACGGTAGCTTGCCCATCCTTGTAGTTGTACGTGAAGTTCAAATAATCGTCTCAAGATAGACTACAAATATAATTCAAAATTTTTTTTTTTTAATCGTCCTCTATGCAAGACAAACTAATCTTTTTAATAGGAAAAATTAAATAATACACAGTTAAAAAAATTTTAATTTATTATCTAATCACGTCGAGTACAACGTATCAAATATGTGCTTATAATGTACTATTGTAGCATAAACTATTGTAGCATAACCTAGGAAAATTTCAACGCCTTGTCCCTTTTGCTACTTCTGACACTCCAAGATTTTTATGCATCATCTTGATTATGTTTTTTTCCATTCAATCATGAACAAAAATTTACTTTAAAAAAATATACATATTCTCTCCTCTTTTACTTTCTTTAATGAGTGAAAAATGGGAAGGCAACCTTCTTGTCGAAAATCAACTAGCATAATCAAATAAATAAATAAATAAAACAATTAGAAAATAGGAATTGAGTAGAGAGAGAGAGAGATGAAGCGAGATATGTCAAATTAAATTTCCTTAAGACATGCTTCGATCCGTGCACTAGAGCCAAGAAGATATATCGAAAGTCTATCTTCCAAGATATAATGCTCCATCCAAATTCAGTCTTACGCTATATTAACATTAACCGTCAAACCAAAGTATTAACTAATACCCTTCTTGTGTGAAATAAAAACTCAAACTTCTAATTGCTCAGAACCAATTTGAATAGAGTTTTTGCTCGAAAATAATTTTGACAGAATTTTAGAAACCAATTAATACAGAATTGATTTGGTGTGAAAAATCGGATCTAGGACTTCTATATGTATAGATTTCTAAGCCCCTATTTGAGCTTATATTATTTAAAAACTCATTTTTTTTTCAAACTCATTTTCAATTACACATTTTTTTAATAAAATAATAGTATACATAGATCTAAATATTTTTTTCCAATTTTTTAACCACATATTCTTCAAAAATCATACTAAAAATTTATTCTTCCAACAAAAGGGGGGCTTAAACAAACCCTATGGATGTGTGTTGATGGCAAGCATGAAACTTGCATGAAAAACTATTAATTAAATCTGTTTAATTGGTTTAATTTTTAATTTAAAAAATATTGTACTTATCTATCTTTTATTGGTTAGTAGATGAGAGAAATTGTTGGGTAGATGAGAGGGGGAGTGTGAATTAACTGGAAAATAAAAATATACCCATCCCTAAAAAAATAATTTCCTTATTTTGGAGGAAAATATAATAATATGGCCAATTTTAGAAAAATATTTTTCCTGGGAAAAAATATCAATCAAACACCCCAACTATAGAAACTTGGGTGGGAAACTAACATTTTTCATGAAAAATAAAGTCAATCAAACACATCCTAAGTATCATTTCTAAATGGGTGCAACATTTGATCTGAACAATTTAAGCCGTCGAATTGCACCTTTTTCATATTTTAATGTGATTTGATGGTGTAAATTAAGCTTTCGAATAAATGTTTTTTTACCAATTTTGAACAATCATAATACCATACAGATGCTATGCGTGCATTACATGCACAACGTCGCCATGCCACCATCCAAGTGTGTGCCACCTCAAATGCCAACTTAAATAGTGCACCATGAAACGCCTAATGCACCCTTTGCAATGTACGTGGGCTAGGTAGTGGCGCACCACCCTAAGAGTGGCTGGCTAAAGCTACTACTGGCTAGCTGTGAAAGCCCTTTCCGAGAAAATGAATATGGGATGTCAACTGTCTTGCTCGATTCATTGCCATGGTTGAAAGCATGCATGATTTCCAAGCTATGCACTGATTCAAGTGGGATGAAGCAACGAATGATACATTGGTTGAGTTGCATATGATGTTTTTTTATTTTTCCTCCTCCTGAAACGACAAAGTTTCTAGGTTTATAAACTTATTGGGCATTTTATTGTATATGTAGGGTTATTACCTTCTTTGGGTCTATTTAATTTTTATGTGATGAAATGGTTTTTAAAAAATAAATAATAAATGTTAAAATCTTAACATACTCTTGTTGATAAGTGCATTTATTCGGGTCATATTACTAAACTTTTATGTCGTTTTAATATTGATTTTTATTTAACTTTGGTTAATTTTATCTTATTTCAGTTTTGGACTCATTTCTAAGCAATTAGAAAAGAAAGAAGGATCAATTGACTAATGGATGGAAGTTTGGGGAGTAATATGCATTTGAGTAAAAGCTGAAGTATTAAAATCGAAGTAATTTAATGTGGAGAACCAAGATGGATGAAAAAAATGAAGAAAATGGCTAAACGGAAAATTCGAGAAATTTTTATAACATGGTAGTCGTCCAATTATATAAGTCGGGCGGAAACTCGACCCTTAAACTTAATTACATGAGCTACTTAGTATGCTTGGGCAGCCGCCCCATTTATTACTAGGGGCTCGTCCAGGCCAATTCGATTAGAAAATTTTGTTCCCTTCATAATTCAATTCATTCTTCCGTTTTGGTCATGATATACACGATTTTTGGAGATCTTTTGGAGCTCTTTAGAGGAATTATAAATACCAACTCCCAGAACATAATTGAAGGTGGAGAATGAATTGCAAAAAGAGGCAAAGAACAAATCAAGATCAAATCCAAGAAATTCAAGATTAAATTCAAAAATTTCCAGATGATGAACAATTGTTATATCTTTGCTTTCTTCTTCATAATATATTATGCTAGATTTATTTGTATTAAGAGAACGATGAATCTTGTAATATGAACTTTTAATCTTTAGTTTTACATATTTGACATTGAAAACAAGTTTTAAAATTTTGAATGATTTACATGATTATATTTTCTTTATGATTATTGTACACGGTAATTTTATAAATTTGTTGTTTTATTTTATGTATTCGAAAGAAGGAAGATAGGTACGATATGGTATAAATCGACGTATGGTCCGATAGAGGATGAAAATATATTACTGTGCTTTATGTGAATTTTTAAGTGTTCATAAAAATTCATGCACTCTTGTATGTTCGCATCCATCATAAAAATACAGTCAGGTCATATATGAGAGTATATTTAACATTATTTGAGAGAAATTGTTGAATAAAATTGGAATATTGATTTTTCAAAATTTAATCGTGTTGTCAACGTGTAGAATTAAGATTAAAAATTATTACTACTAGGGAATTTCGGATCCTAGTACAATTATCATTCATTAAAATACATTAACTTGCATTTAGCATAATTTGCATTTAGTTTAGTAATTCACTCATAATTTTATCAGTAGATGAATTTAGTCATAATTTTGTCACAAACAAACACATCATATTATTCTTGTTTCGTTTAGGTCGCGATAATTAAAATTGAACTAAACAAATATCTATGGGACGATACTTGGACTCAAATCCACTTTATTACTTGTTAACGAATCGTATACTTACGATGGTTTTATTTCAAAATATATTCTAATTAAAAAAGTTTTTTGCGCTGTTATTGGGAATAATTATTGATGATTCTTTGGTCTTATTAGAATATTTAGATAAATCCTATCTATTCTGCAAGAGTCTATTCTACTCTGATGATAACTCTAATTTCGAACCTATAAATAAGGGGCATTAGTTCACAATAAAATATATACTTTAGTTTTGACTATCTCTATTTCTTCTCTTATATTTCTCTTTTGTTCTTTTAGTTTTATAACATAATATCAACAGGAAGAAGCTCACCCAAAATAAAGAGAACATTCAAGATCAACACCGCACAAATTCTCAGGATCTAAAGAGTTTGCTTAGCTGTAATCAAAACATTGATATCTCATCGTTTCCTGGTCCAATCATCATGAAATTTGGACAGAGCATCCACAGTATAAAAATTGCATATTTTCTCAATTACACAAATTGCATTATTACATTAAATAATTATTCTAGTGCAAGCACCCACCTATCAATTCTGATTGATAAATTGTAACGTTTCTTTAATTGATTGTTACGTATAGATTATAATCATTACACTGTGCATGTTCAATTTTTTTACTCGATTTGTATGTTATATCTGATTTGCATGTTACAATTGATCATAATGTAAAATATATTAACTGTGCATATTAAATTGATATGCTTATTTTGTTGTTACTCCAGAAGAAACACAACAATATATTATTCTGGAAGAATATTACCTGCTCTTGAAGAGCATGGCATTACAATTTCAATATTTCAGAAGAATATTAATATATTGCTATAAAATAAGCATACTTTTATATTAAATTAACATATTAGAATAATAATAATAATAATAATAATCAATTATTTTTTTAAAGAAACGCGATTAAGATATTTAAATATTCCATAAGAATATTGCGGAATTATTTAAATCAATTTATGCAAATTAATATTTTAAAAGAATATTGTATTGCTCTGGAAAAGCACAATTCTATATTTATCAATGTTCTTGAACAATATTATGTAGTTATTCTTAAAAAAATCACAAATTTATGCAATTCAATGTAAAAATTGTATTGATCCTAAGAATTACAATTTTAATTAAACTACTCATAAAGAAGCAAAATTATTTATATTAATATTCCAGAAAATATTGTCTTCCGGAAGAGACAATATTGTATTATGTGGGATAATAAAATTTTACTACTAATGGTAATTTATTCATTACTAATGAAAGAGAAACATACTAAATTTTTAAAAATATGTGTCATGATTGATACTATATCGATATTGCTACAATTGAAACAAATAATGTATTAAACCAGAAGTTTAGTTATCAAATATATTATTATTTGGCATGATTAGTTAGATCATCACTGGAACAATAATTATGCGAAATTGAGAACTCAAATGAACATTCAACAAAGAAATAGGAGATTCTTCAATCCAATAAATCTTTATTTAATACATGTTCTACATATTATAAGTTTGTCTTGATTATCACTAGCTAAAGTTGGACTAAATTCCTATAATCCTGAAAATTAGTTAGAGTAATATAAAGGATCCCGTCATCCTCCATGTTAACCATCGAGATAATATTTGTATCTGTTTGATATGATACATTTACTAGATAATTAAATGATTTCGCAACCAAAAGTTTGTGAAATTAGTGCTCAAATTTTAAATTATGAACATAATTCTTAAAATATCAAAATGATGTGTCTTATTAATGCTAATGAGCCTAAATCTCAACATAATAAGTGTTAGTTGGGATTACAATAAATAGTTTAATAATATTGTTTGTTAAACACCTTCAAGTAATTTCTAAAACATTACTGTTGAGAATAAAGTACTTCAAAGCTCTTTCTAGGAAATGATATTAACATTATGCCAACATCAAAGATTTTCCAACTATATTTAGCTTATGGTCAAGTTTAATTTTTTTCATCTAATTATTTTGATAGTGCAATATATGTACAATTGATCCACCACGGTGTACTAAGATGGAAAGTAAAAAAAAAAAAAATCTAAGAATTATCAAATTATATGATTCTTATGTAGAAACACTTCAAACGAATTATATTTTTTTCTCTCGAAACCTATAATATCCTAAGTTTTATTATTCTAAGATCACGTCTAAGGTTCTCTCTCTCGAATGCCGAAACTTAAACAATCAAATTAATCGATTAATTACCAGATAATTAAAAGCATCAAGAATAAACAACACAAATAAACTTTTATAAGAAAACATCAAAGAAATAATTATTGAATCTCAAAACATAACTTCAAGTATCAATTACATCAACCCCTAGATGAATACCTTAGTTCATGATTGGAGAATAAGAAAATATATAATTCATAATCAAGAAATAGAGAAGAGAAGAAATAAAAACTATTTGTAGCTTGAATCAATCTTCTTCTTGTTGTTCTTCTCGCTCTCTTGCTTGAACTCTTACTCTTGCCTCGTCAAAGTGTAGTTGGAAAGTTCCCTCAAGAGTTGTATTTATGCCTTCTTGAAGTCATAGATGAGTTGAGGTTGAATTGGGCTTTTAACACTTGATTAAAACACAAAACCCTATTTGAAACGATGACCAGGGCGGCGTAGACGCCTACTCCATGTTTTTCTTGTAGGCTTTGGGCGCTTGGGCCTAGCTGAGCGCCCCGCCTTGGTCCAAAATCTGCTTGGATGCTTTTCAAGTGGCACCTGGGCACCACATCATGTTCATCTCTTTCATCAGTCGTTGACTTTTGTTTTCTTTTGTTCTCGATTCATCTCTTTCATCATTCATTGACTTTTTAAGGCTCCATAAGTAGTCCTTTTTATCATATTACCTTACCTATAACACAACACTAAAACAAACATATAAACATTCTAAAACTCCAAAAGATAAACAAAATATCACGTTTAAGTAGCATTAATATTATTATGAGTGAAACACACTCATCAAGGAGGCGTATACTCTTGGAGAACATATGACATAACTAAGTATAAAACTCCCGAAGAGATTCAAGTATTTGAATTATAGAAAATGAAGATTTCTCAATAAATTGTGTTATGAAAAAATAGATAGAATCGAAAAGAAAAAGGTTCTCAACAATATTTTTGTGCATAATGTACCGTCTTATATTATGAATAGCGAGGATATCAAAGTAAATTCATTGAAATATATCGATCGAATATATATTCGACCAAATAAAATGATGCAATCCTAGCAAAAATGAATTTACTGGAGAAATTTAAAGTTTCTAGACTAGCAGTCCAAAAGCTAAATGTGTATACTTATGCATAAATGAAATTTAAAAAAATGAAATTGTAATATTTAATACACGAATCTCAACATAGTTAATTTAGTAAAGACCGTGGTGGATGTAACAACAACTTCATATCTTGTTATCCTAACAATGCATGAAATTTGAAATGTGATTATAGTCAACTCTTCTGGCATGACTATTAATGTCATATCTGAAGGATTAGTATACATGGAACATATAATTCAAGTAATAGTATCGCGAGGGGAATAAATACGCGTTGTACTCTTTTTTCTTTGACCAAAATTTTGTCTCATAGAATTTTTTTTTTTTTGGCAAGATTTTAATGAGGAAACTTTGTGAAGTTTCAAAGGAAAAATGTACTATTTTACCTTCAATATGATTTTTTTCACATTAGCTTTTTAATAATATTTTAATGAGATATATTTTTTGTGTAATGAATGTCCATAACTTACAAAATAGTTTCCCTCAAAATAATACTTGTATATATATGAGATTCTTAAACAAAATAACAATAGTTGTTTTCTGAATCATCATAATACTACGTTATCAAATGTTGATAAACATTCCGTATGAAGATGATATTACTTGAAAACTATAACAAGACAATACAAAACATATTTTACTGGTGATAACGAAGACATTGGTATACAAGACAAGAATGGCTTAAAATAAAGATTTTCGTTCATTGAAATCAGAGAATGTGACTTTTCTCTTCTTCATTAGCTAAGTTTTGTATAATTAGATTTTCTTAACAATATTTTAACGCGACAACATTTTATTACTTCAATTTTTTTGCTATTATTTGTACTCATTTTTTCCTTCCAATTGGTATTCTTATCCCATAGAGTTTTGTTAAACTAGATTTTTAATAAGACAGCTATTGTGCAAAATAATCATCAAATGAGAGTGTTGTAAGATTGTAGGATAATTGTTGATGATTCTTTAGTCTTATCGGAATACTTAGATAAGTTCTATCTACTTTGAAAAAGTATATTCTACTATGATTTGTAGCTTTCATTTTGAATCCTATAAATATGGGGCATTGATTCTCAATAAAATGTATACTCGAGTTTTTGTCTCTATATTTTCTCTCTTATATTTCCCTCTTATTCCTTTAGTTGTATAACCTTATTAAAAAAAATTTAAAGTATATATCTACATATTAATTTATTTTTTTAAATAGTACATATCTATATAAGAATTTTGTTATATAATTAATTTATTTTTTCGACTCCAATTTAACCTCAATTCAACCCTTTGATCTTGACCTTTTGTCTTTTCCCAGGTTAATTTCCTGTCCAATTTTCAAAACATTGGTAACTAAAAAATATTATATAAACTTATACATTAGGTAATATATATGGTGTGATATGTATATATCAATTAAGAGTATTTTTGTCTATTTAGCTATTTACAATGTCCCATTCGTAAACTTTTCAGCAAATGGTACTTTTTCTAACAATAATGCAAATTTACAAAACCTGTATGCAATATGAAATAACACCCTATCTTTGTATATGGTGCATTTTATTAATTTACCTATTTTTTATTCTGTATTAACTTGTCACTTGAACTAGCATCTCGCCTGCTTAATAATTCGAAATCACTAATCAAACCTATAACTAATAAACTTAGTTGAAAAAAAATCCATTTCATACATGTGATATTAAAAAAAGAAAGACTAAATTTAGAATACTGATTTTGAGTTGGTCGATCCTTGACTTAAATGTCAATAGAGTGCTACATTTCATCCATAGGTATTGTTCCATAAAAATGGTCATACAAGCTCTACAAGTATGCGTACCATAAAATCCATGAATTGATGTAGCTTATAATTTTTTATCGGGTTAATTACCTAGTTGGTCACTGAACTTTGCGTAAAATTTATATGGGGTTATTGAACTTCAAAAGTTTTTTTTGTTAATCACCGAACTTTATTAAAGTTTCACCATTAATCACTGAGTGATGAAGGTGATTACATTTTGTAAAATTCAGTGACTAACAAGGAAATTCTTGAAATTCTTAGTGATTGATGTGATTAAATTTATAAAGTTCGGTGATTATTGGAAAAAAAAATTAAAATTCAGTGACACCTTGAAAACTTTATGCAAAGTTCAGTGACTAATAAGATAATTTATCAATCTTTATGTGTTGTTTAGTATTTTTCTATACTCATACTCCACAATTTTATTATCTCTAATATCGTCATACTCAAAGAAAAAGAAAAAGAATAGCCTTTATCATGGGGGTAACTGATAAAGTTGTTTGTTGACATCTCTAAGATTAAAGAGGTAATAATGATCCATCTAGTCAACTTACTATTTCGGAAGAGAATTTCGGCATTGATCATTTCAAAGTATTCAATTTTGAAATTCATACACATCTTCAGCTAAGAATTTAATAAATTTTTGGTTTTTATTTAGACGTGTCATGATGGAAAGATGATCGAGGCTGGAGCAGCTCATAAAACTGACCTATATTGTCCATTTGATCTTAGAGAAGTCAGCAGACAATCTTATCGGTTAGTACTGGGATAAAAGACTATTTTTTTTCTAAGTTTGGCAGTTCTGGAGAGAATNAGTCTGGCCAGTTCTTGACTCAGTTCCACCAAGCCTAGGCTCGGGCCGATCCCCATTTAGGGCATCGACTCGAGCCCAAGCCAGCCCGTGAGCCAAGTTTAGTTTTAAAAAAAAAAAAAAGGAAAAATGAAAGACTAAAAAAATTTAAAGATTGGTTAATTACCTGATTAGTCATTAAACTTTACGTAAGGTTTTCAAAGGGTCACCGAACATTACAAAAATTTCCCCATTAGCCTCTGAGTGATGGATTATATTACATTTTATAAAGGTCAGTGATTAACGGAGAAACTTTTGAAGTTTTCGATAATGAATGTGATTACATTTGTAAAATTCAATGATTAATAAAGAAACATTCGAAGTTCAGCGACATTTTGAAAACCTTACGTAAAGTTCAATAACCAATCAAGTACCCATTTTTTATAAGTTGATAAAGGGAAAATTGCAGCAGCGGTATCAAACTTTTCATTAAGTAGCAGACTTTGTTCAAATATTTCATTTGTGTCACCCACAATACCAAATATTTCAAAATGTAGCAGCTGAAGTCCAAATGAATAAAAGCTGTTAGTTTGACAGTTAGTTGACAAAAAATTAAAAGTTTGACCAAATGTTGATAAATTTTAAAAGGGCAAAAATGTAATTGTATATTTTACATATAAAATAACTAAAACAAAAGAATTAAGTAAAAAAAGCTTCAGAAGAAGAAAACACTGTTCATTTTCTTCTCACACACTCCAAACCAATTCGAAACCAGAAAATCCATGGTCGTCCATCGCCCTTCCACCAGCCACCAACGACTCCAACCCCGAAAAGCTCCTTTCGAAGTGCCCGACTGAAAACTCCTAGCAAAGGTGTTTCCCTTTTTCCAAGTAAGGAGCAGCGAAGTCTAAAAATTAGACAATTGAATTGGAATTCATCCAAACATTAGGCGTTTGTTCTTATTTTTCCAGAGAAGTTATATATATAAATGTTGATTTTTTTTTTTCAATATGCATTTTGCTGTTATCATTAAACAAAGTTGGCTTCTTTAGTGTGGGAAGAAGACGAACGGTGTTTTCTTCTTCAGACACTTGTTTTTTACTTAATTCTTTTGTTTTAATTATTTTATATGTAAAATATAAAATTATATTTTTATCTTATTAAAATTAGTTAACATTTGGTCAGATTTTTAATATTTAGTCAACTAACGATCAAACTAACATTTTTTATTAATTTGGATTTCAGCTGTGACATTTTAAAAGGTTTGATACCGTAGGTGGTACAAATGAAAGGTTTGGACAAAGTCTTTTACTTAATGAAATATCTGGACAAAGTCTGCTACTTAATAAAAAATTTGGTACTACTGTTGCAATTTTCCCGTTAATAAAACTAGATTTTTATTTCATAATTTTTACCTACTTTTTATAAAAGTCCTTGTACTATTTATAAAATACTTAAAAACTTAGCCCCGTCTGGGCCGCTTAAATGAACAAAATTATTTTATTTAAAGAAAACTGGGTCCCAGTATTTGCAAAATTTGAACCTCAAGTTTCATTTCTTCTATTTTGTTGGACAAATTAGAAGCTGCCGTCTTTTTTGATGTTTGATTTACCGGATATGCCTTTCTCAAGAAAAATTAATGAAACGTTAAAAGGACACCTATGTTATTTTGTAATCTACTTTAATAGTTTGGTAATCAATCAATTAAAGTAGTCAATATATGCGGCTAGTATGACACCTGTGTACACTTAGTATTGCATTATATAATGATCGAAAAATGGCTAAAAATCGAAAAATAAGGACAAATTCTATTTATCATTTTTAAATCATTTTCTGTTTGTGATTTTTCAAAATAGTGAAAAAATATTTTTTAAATCAAGCGAAAAATTTATAAAGAAAATTTAAAACGACAAATGTGTCGTTTGTCGTTTTGGGTGTTTTCAATTATAATCAAGCCAAAATTTTCAAAACGTATTTTGGTGTTTTAAAAACAAATTTTCAAAATGTCAAAAAGAACACATTTTCAACAATCTCAAAATGGATACTCAAAATACAAAATTCAAAACACAAATAGTGAAAACGCGTTCTCTTTTCTATTTTCGAAAACGCGTACATGTTTTGGGTGTTTTCAAAACAATTTTTCAAAATGTCAAAAAGAACACATTTTCAACAATCTCAAAATGGACACTCAAAACACAAAATCCAAAATGAATTCAAAACACAAAATTGAAATACAAAGAAAAGAGCCCCTAAACGATTGAGCTTAATAAAACATAGGAAAAATTACAATCGAGGTTCCAAACATTTCAGTTAGTTACAGACTTTACCCAAACCTTTCATTTGTACCATTCACGGTACTAAACCTTTAAAAAATATCGCAGCGCAAATCCAAAATAACTGTTTCCGTTAGTTTGATCCCAAAAATATCAGTTGACCTAGAAATGAAAAATCTAATAATTTTCTCCAAATAAGATAAGGGCATTTTGGATATAATACATTTCCTCTATTAAATAAAAAAAAACTACAACCCCCTACCCCACCCCCCATTTCCTTCTTCCCTAAAATCCTCCAAATCCTCCTTGCTTTCTTCCTTGATTATGAAGAGAAATCTTGAGATAGTGACTCTTATTCTCTATGTAGTGTCGTAAGACATTTGACATTCATGCTAATCTAAAAAGCAGTAAAAGCAGCCTTTCAAAAGCGTTGCCTTATCACAGCATTAGCTAAACAACCACATAGACCCGAAGAATTGAAGTATAAATGCAAAATATATAGCAATATTTCTCCCAGAAGCTAGACAAGATCTGTACTAACATCTGGCAACGTGCTCATCTGCAAGGTTCTATCATTTCCCGAAGCTATGAAACGCACAGAAGGCATGGAAGGATCTGTCATTGATTCGATCTCAAGAAAGCTGAAATCATATGTATCAGACTTCTTCAAGCTAAAAATAAATATAAGAACGATCCACCCCAGCATAGATACTGCCCAATAATTGTTCATTCCATGGATCAAACCCCAGGCCATACAATATCCACAAATAATTCCTGACAAATAACTAAAGAAACTTGCTTAGGGAACAATAATAGACGTAAATCTTTGAGGGCCCCCAAGATTTCTCTTCACAATCAAGAAAGCAAGGAGGATTTGGAGGATTTTGGGAAAGAAGGAGATGAGGGTAGGGGTGGGGTAGGGGTTGTAGTTTTGTTTTTTAAAAGTTTTATTTAATAGATGAAATGTATTATGTCCAAAATGCCCTTATTTTATTTGGAGAAAATTATTAGATTTTTAATATCTGGGTCAATTGACAGTTTTTGTGGTCAAACTAACAAAAACAATTATTTTAGACTTGGGCTGCTATATTTTTAAAGATTTGGTACCGTGGTTGATACAAATGAAAGGTTTGGACAAAGTCTGTGACTAATTGAAAGATTTGGTACCTCGGCTGCAATTTTCCCATATTATAAAAATATATTTAATTATATTTTCAATGGTATTGGTGTTCTATAAAAATGTTTCAAAGTTTCACGTGTGTTCTAAAATCGCTGTTCAGTAGTCACCGTCTTCCCCTGAAAGCGCATGTTACATCACCTGAGAAGAAAATTTACGCATACATTCATCATAGAGAGGGTGAGGCGGAGAAAAAGAATGGCGAGAATGCGGAGAGCGATTAGATGCATACAGACGGTTCCGGAGTTTCCCCGTCTCACAAGATTCTCACTTCAAGCTCCAAAGAGTGTAAGCTCCTTCTCTGTTGCTAATTTGGCATGTAGTAATCTTTGAAACCCTAAATTCAAAATTTTGATTTACTTAATTACATGTTTGTTAATTATGCAGCATTAGTATTATCAAACGATAATTAGACCTTTTATGAGATTCTAAAGTATCTTAAATTCGGAATTCTTTCAATTGACGTGAACTTGATGCTTGTGCCAAATAGAGTTTCCCTGGATTTTTGTTGCAATGGAATGCCACGTTTTACAGAATATTGAGTTTTACTGGGATAAGATTTAGGGAAAATTAGCATTTTGAATGTAAATGTCATATTTTTGTTATAATAGAAATGGAACTTCCGTAGTTTTAGTTATGAATTAATACTAATCAGCTCTAATTGATGGTGAGGTGGTTTTATTATGTTAACATGATAGTCGAGATTACCTTGCTGCTGACTGGAAGTTTGAAGAGATCTAAACCATACAGGCCTATATATGCAATTCACATAAATCAGACTAAGATCATGTTTGGCATAAAGAAAATTAAAAGCTCCAAACTTGTTTCGATAATTTACATTTTTCTTTACTTTTAATTAAAGTATGTTACTTTTTCTTAAGTAACTCTTACATAATTCTCAGTCAAAATAAGTAACTTATTTCAATGACCAATAAAAAAATTCACTTTAAAACTTATTATTTACTTATATGTAATCTTTTTAAAAGCTTACCTAACGTGCTCTGAACAAAGGTCAGAGATGCCTTAGGCCCTTTGGTAGTAATTGAGATTTTTTTGGTTGAAATATCACCTCTATCCAACATGGTGGGGATGCAGTAATTATCCATACTTAATACCATCATTTTTCTGGCCTGGACAGAAACTTTGAAGAATATCTATTGCATGTTTTGTTTGTGATCATAAAGCATGAATTGAAGCTGAACCATTTGTTACGTATATTCTTGTCCTGTAGTTTTGCACATAAAGTAAAAATTGTGTACTTGAAATCTTAAATAGAGAAGCTTTCTGACTGCTGTCAACCGATGAAGTGATTTTACGGTCACATGTAGTTTATACTGAATGGAGAAGTTATTCTGATGCATCATCCAAGATGATATCGTAATTATGAGATTGTTAGAGAACTGCTTGTAGTAGACATCTAGTTTTCACGCGACATTGCCTGAAAAATCAGGGAATAACTTATTGGATGGAAACTTTGAAGTCAGTCATCGGGGCTCACAAATATATCATTTCTATGCTGTTGCCATTACTGGTTATGATATTTTTCATCTGTTTCCATGGTGAAGTTGAATTTTGATGATCTGGACTCTCAAACCTGAAGTTTAAACGTGAATATACGCGTAAAGAACTTCTTCAATGAGACTTTAGTATTTTGGAAACCCTTCAGTGCATTTTAGCAAATTAATTAATGATAAGTGCTAAGAAACAAATTTTCACTGTAAGTTATGCCATAGCTTCTGTGACGATGACGTGACCTCATTATCTGTTTTTTGGTGATCAGGTAGAGGTGGAATATGACAACGGTAGTATGTATAATTTATCAGCTGAGTATTTGAGAATATATAGTCCGGCTGTTGACAGTAAGATTAGATCAGTTGGAGGTGAAAAGGTAATTGGATTGAAATATTTTCATTTCTATAACATCCATTTTAGTTGAATATTTGCCTTAGAGCACATTTTCTCGGGACTAAATTTAAAATGTTCATATTGTGAAAGAAAATTTGAAGTTGGGACGTTTCTATCTTCTCTATGGGTTATATTAACTATTCGCCAAATGATTTAATGATAAATGCATTTTTGGTTGTTGGCAATTAAGATACTATTTGTTCTTGGAAAAAGGTTATATATGGGCGGCGTCATGTGGGAATCATGTCTGCAGAACCTGTAGGGAACTATGGGGTGAGGTATTATAATCTTATTGATGAGTATTGTGTGTTCCAGGAGTTCTATTACGGTATATTCATGATTCTATGTGATGGCTGATGTAGATTATTATTTGATGACATGCATAAGACTGGGATCTTTACATGGGATTACTTCTATCATCTTGGGTGCAACAAGGTCACTCTTATGAGAAACTACATCAGAACTCTAAAGAAGCACGGACTGAGCCGGGATCCACCAAGAAGGAAGTGATGGGGAAAGTTATCGTGTAAAAAACCATTAAGCGCACATAAGTGACGCCGTCCAACTGCGAGGAGCAATGCTGGTTGCTGGTAAGAAGCTTATTGGAATCTGTCTTCTTCCTTAAACTTGATACTTTCCAACTTATATGGTCCACTTCGTAGATCACCTGCTCCATATTTGTCCCCCTCTGAGCATATCTAAGCTTAAAAGTTACTTGTAACTTTTGTGCCAAACTTGTTTGAGCTTTCTTGTAAGTTTCTTTCTTTTGAGAGTTTTAGTTCAAAAACTAACTTTGAAAGAAAGTAGTTTTGCCTAACATGCTTTTTACCCAGAAGAATAATTTTTCCCTTGAATCTCTTCAGTACATTTAGCATCATGATAATCTGCCTTTCACCTTTTATTGTTTGTACATCGTATATGAACTCTAATGAAAACCATAGTTTTTAATTTTCAACGTAGTCTTCTCGTTTTTTATTATTAATCTTCAAAGTAATATGGCTCTTCGATGATGAGAAATTGGAATTGAGCACTAGGAACTTTCGATAGGGTCAGCTATTGACAATTCATATCCATGACTAGACGCTATTCAGTGCATTCACTATCTGTAGATTTTCTCCTCTCTCGCATTCTCGAAAATTTTAATCAAGTGCATAAAATTCGTTAGACAAAGTTGGGGAAAGAAAATCGAAGGCATCAACAAATTCATCATACGTTTTCACTTAGTCTAACCCAATTAATATATATCAAAAATGGTTCAAAAAATCGTTGCGTTCACGATTTCTACTCTGTATGCCTAACCTTTACCTAACAAATTTAATGATAACATATTTGGTTAATTACCTTTCTGATCACTCTACTTTCATTGAAATCTCAATTGAGTTACCCAACTTTAATTTGTCTCATATGTTAGCCCTATTAATAAGCTTAATGTTGTAATCTTACATCATTTTTAAAATTAAAAGCAATTTGACCTGTTGGAAAACAAAATAATGTTTAAAAATTGATAGCATATTTAGCTCGTATTTGGATTTCATTAAAATTATAATTCACTTTTCTCTCTTTTCTTATCAGAACACACATTTTTTAATAAAATAATATTACACGTAAATTCAAAATTCTTCTTTGATTTTTAAACAGACATTTTTCGAAAAGTTAATATTTCATAAATACAGTTTTCACAATCTAATTTTAATAGAAGTCAAACAAGGGCTCAAAGTTGTATACGTATCCAATTTCAAGATTTTGAAAAAATGATTGATTTGCATATTAACCTATAAACAGGGTTTTATGGCTAACGATGATTGAGACAATTAAGTTTAGTAACATAATTGAATTAAAAAATATTGAAGTTTGATTACAACAATGAAAGTTGGGTGATCTAATTGAAATTTCACTGATAGTTCAATGACCAGAAGATCATATTAACATTTTTAATTCTTTTTGTCAACTTTACAGAATTGAATTAGATTATAATTACAAAGTACAGTGCATTTTATTGTCAATATTTATTATAAAAAAAAATGTGCTTTTCACCTAATTTCTTATTTTTGTGTTGTTTGATTGACAATTTTTTAAAAAGAGAATATTTTCCTACTTTTAGTTATATGACCATATTTTCTTTGAAAACAAGAAAAATATTTTATTTAAAGAGAAGTGATTTTTATTTTTTAGATAATTCGCTCTCTCTCTCTCTCTCTCTCATCTATCCACAAATAAAAAATGGACAAGTAGAATATTTTCTAAGTTGAAAACTAAATCAATCACACATTTAATTAATAATTTACATACAAATAAGTTTTATACGATTGAATTGTCTAAAATTTATTTTCTTTCTATACAAATTTCATGCTCGCAATCAAACGCGCTCTTAAATTATCATTATAGGTAATTACTTTCAATGTAGCGACGCTGTTTTGAAAGTTCCTCAAAAAGTCAAATGTTACTTTTTTTCCAAGAGTTTTTCCATCCGTCTTTAGGGATGTATTCATTTGAGGTTTTTAAAGACTTTTGAGAATTTAAAAAAGTTTAATTATATTTAATTCAGACGTTTAAAAACTCTCTAAAAGTTTAGGTGTATTCAATTAAAACTTCTATAGACTTTTTAAAAGTTTCTATAAGTCACGAGGTATTTAAATAAACAATGATTTTTTGATAATTCTCAACTTACTGGACTTTTGGAGACTTTTTTATGAAATATATAAATAACAAATCTCAAGAAAATTCCTTCCTAATATTTGCAAATATTTTAGAGCCAAAAAAAAAAAAAAATCTTGTTTCTTTCAATTCTACAATTTTCTCATCTCTTCAATTCATTTGCTGTAATCAATTTATGATTATTCAATACGTACATAATTACTTTTGAATTGAAATTGTATTTAATTGTTTCAAAACGTAGTTTTCCATGTAATCGATTTATTCTTTAATTCTTTTTTTTTTTTTTGGTTAAAAACAATTTGTATTCTTAGAGTTTATGTAAATTTTGTGCAAAGTTTTTGGTTATGATCTTAGAAATTGATATAAACAATTTTTATTTGCGCCGGAACTGAATGACTAGATCATGACTAGTGACTTTTTCCAAGAAAATTTTGTAAGCATCATAATTTTTGAAAATATTAATTAGATAATAAGAAAGATTGTAAATTTTAAAATATATAATGAATTTGCAAAATGAGAGGTGGTTTCCCAGCAAACAATAAAACAAGAGTAATGTTACATCTCACCTGAAATTATGACTGTCCATGTTATAATTAATTTTGATTCACTTTAACTTCACATTCACTTGCTTTTATAAATTAATCAAAAATCACAAAGATTCCAGATCATACTTGAAAAAACATGTTCGATTTTTAATTCAATTTAATCCGTAGCAGGTTATAAAACCCGATTAATTAAATAGACTATAGTCTTTGACTTTGATTGAACCATTAAATTCAGATCTTTATTAGCAACCCCATTACGATTCTTGGATATGCAAAAATGGGAGTTGAGATAATTGCAGTATTAGGGGTGGTGGTAGTGGTGACGATGGTGATGGGTGGCGCGTGGGTTCATGCCCAGGAGGCGGCGGGTCGGGAGGCGCCGTGGAGGATCCACACGCTTTTTTCTGTGGAGTGTCAAAATTACTTTGATTGGCAGACGGTGGGCCTCATGCATAGCTACCGGAAGGCCCGACAGCCCGGACCCATAACCCGATTACTCAGCTGCACAGAAGAGGAGAAGAAGAGTTACAGAGGGATGGAGTTGGCACCTACCTTTGAGGTCCCCTCAATGAGCAGACACCCCAAAACTGGTGATTGGTATGTATACACCATTCTTAGCGCGTGCATGCATGGGTTTTTGATTGAGTACTGGGTGGCTTGTTAATCTTGGAATATAACTGCTCGTTTGAGTCTTAAACTGATTGAATTGCTCTATGGTTTCGAGCTCATTGGTTCTTTGAGTTCCATCTAAACAAGGTTGATCGAACCTCTATTTGTCATGTCTGGGATTCTTCTCTTTTTGTTTGTTGATGGATATGATAAGTGAAATTGTCCATGATGTATTTGCCTTTTGAGTTACTAGCATTTTGATTCCTTGAAAATTATAATGCGGGGATATGAAGATGGCATTTTCTTCTTTATCATTTTATGTTATATTTGGTTTATTGCAGGTATCCGGCAATTAATAAACCTGCAGGCGTTGTCCACTGGCTTAAACATAGCAAAGAAGCACAAAATGTCGACTGGGTAGTAATTCTAGATGCAGACATGATCATCCGTGGTCCAATTATACCATGGGAGCTTGGCGCCGAGAAAGGCAGGCCTGTTGCTGCATATTACGGGTTAAGTCTTTTTGGTGCATTACGTTAGTGTACACGATTCGGTTGTTCTCTTGCTCATTAAAGATAGATTTCCATTCCTGTATAGCTGTATTTGTTGCTTATTTTTTGGCATACTTATATGTCAGTCAGAACCAGTGGTGACTGGCAACCACACATGATACAACTAGTAAATTTCACTGTAACGAATTTACACCTAGAGTTTTGATGTGTATGGATGAACCCGGTAACTTTTAAGCTCTGGATTTTGGACTTGTCCAGAAAAAATAGGGCAGAAGATAAATAATTGTTATTTTTTCTTGGGAAGTTAAGCTTTCTTTGTTTAGTTGTTCAAGCTTTCTTGAGAAATGACATAAATAATTGAGCTTAATTTGCGTATTCGAAAACAGAGGCCTCGCATTTTGGAAATTTAATAGTAACTATAGAATGATGTTCATTCTAGGAACCAATGGTTTTTCCATATAGACTAGTTCTTCATTTACATATCCTTATATGTTTCTAGAGTTTAGTTGCAAAGATGTTCAGCAGTTGGATGTCGGGTTGATAGGTTTATCTATATTTCTATATAGCCAAAACTGTTGTAGCTAAATTTGGTATTTAAAAGTCAATTTATTTCCGAAGCTGAGATTTTACTCAGTTTCTGTTGAAATTTTAGCATTTTCTAATGTTATCTCTGAGCTTATCAAGGTTTGTATCAGTGTTCTCCAGAAAACTATTTTGTCTTCAGATTGAGGTTTGCTAGGCATCAATAAATAACTTCTTGACTTCTCTTTACTTATATTATAACAATCCTCTTCCCATGAGAATACTATTATTAAGAGTACAATTCTCCACCAGATACTTGATCGGATGTGACAATGATCTTGCTAAGTTGCACACTAAGCACCCTGAACTCTGTGACAAGGTTGGTGGGCTTTTAGCCATGCACATAGATGATCTTGGAGCTTTAGCACCTATGTGGCTGTCAAAAACAGAAGAAGTACGAGAGGACAGAGCTCATTGGGGAACCAATTATAGTGGTGATATATATGGGACAGGGTGGATCAGTGAAATGTATGGATACTCATTTGGTGCCGCAGAGGTAATTGGTTAATTCTGTTTAACTTATGCTTTCTGTCCTTCCCTGTGCTCCTGAGTACATACCATTTTTTTTTTTCTTTGGGCCTTTAAAAGGATTTGTTTATTGTTCTTTGTCTGTATACATATGTATATCCCATATCTTGTTGTTGCTCTTTCAGGTAGGACTTCGCCACAAAATAAATGATAACCTGATGATTTACCCCGGATATATTCCAAGAGACGGCATTGAGCCCATTCTTATGCACTATGGCTTGTCTTTTAGTGTTGGAAATTGGTCATTCAGTAAATTAGAACACCATGAGGACAATATTGTGTACGACTGTGGGCGGCTCTTTCCTGAACCTCCTTATCCTAGAGAGGTAACTGATAATGTGCTTATTGAAACAGATGATTTGCCTATAATATGTGAGCCACTTCTTCTAAAAACTTAAGCTATGAGAGAGTGGACACAATTATTTTGAAGATTGAGTCTTCAATAGGCCATTTCACTTGTTGAGACACACACAATTTTCATAAATTGGTGGTTGGGAGATTTGACCCAAGAATTTTGCATGCTCCGATACTTTGTTGACAGCCTCATCTAAAACTGAAAGCTGAAATTGTTAGAGAAGGGGCACATTATATATTTAAATTGAGTCTTCGACATAGTATTCAGTCTCATTCATTATTCTCATTCTGTTATTATTTCCTACTCGGGTGGAACTGCCGTTTGACTGTAATTAAAGCATTTCCAGACCCTATCTTATGATGTAATTCTGCACTTATCTGAAAATCCTTACAGTTAAAACATAAATTTAAAATGAAAGCTTACAAGAAATGAATTTGGTTTTACCTTTAGTCAACTCCTTGATTTCAGAAGGAATCAACTATAAAAGGATTATTGAGAAAACTAATACCATTGTCTACGGAATGTTTCTTTTTTCTTTTTTGACCATGAGTTACTGTATTGAATCTTACTTATTGGTATTCATCAACAAACTAGTCACTAATTCTCGGTTTTAATTTGTCCAAATCAAAGCTCTTAGCATCTCTGGCTAAAAATAATAAATTTCCATGGAGTATTCTGGTGCTTGCCAAAATTTCTCACCTTGCTTTTCAGGGAAGTTTGAAAAACTTCAAATCAATGGGTAAAAATACTGTCCTTTATAATGTGAAGGCTCGTATGTGATAGTTATGACTCATTATAATAGTTCAATTTTGGTTTTGGTAAGCAATGTGACTATGCCACCCTTGCAATTTTTGGGTCCGAACATCTTCTGCAGAGAAAAAAAAAAAACCAAACATAATGACAAATTCTATTAGCTATTCTTATTTGTTCAGACATCAGGAAACAGAACAGGTGTTGGAATAAACACATCATAGTAACTTATGATATGTTAGATCCATCTTTGGAACTTGTGTATGATTCTGGAGAAACTATTTGATTTCATAGAATGTTTTGTTTGCAATACTAATGCTAAAGGAGAATTTGGTATCCACCAAATGCTGTACCTTGTTTATTTGTGACTATATGAGCATGTACAGCAAAGCTTTAAAAGATTTAGAGCCTGTTCGAGCCCCTTTTTTTTTGATAAAAATGCATTTTGGAATAATATTTTGATGGAGAATGTGCTGTTAAAAAATTAGGAAAAGTTTTAGGTTTGCGTGTAATATTATTTTATTGAAGAATATGTGATTGAAAATAAGAGAGAGAAAAATGTATTTTGAAAATACGAAGAACCAAACAAGGGCTTGCTTATAAGTTCAAAATCAAGTAACATTTTTATTGATCGAAATTGTAAGGACTTACTTTAACGGTAAGTTAAGAATCACTTTCAAAGTAAGTAACATTTTTACTTTAAAGTAAGAAAGAAGTAACTTATTTAAACCTGTTTGAGAACTAAAAGTTACCTTTTCTCCTTTTAAGCTTATCCAAACATGCTTGGTTGAGTCTGATCTGAAGAGTTAATATTTTTATCTTTTCCAAACTGAAATTTAAGATAATAATAATATATCGTGTACTCTTTGGTACAGGTAAAAGGAATGGAAACAGATCCAAATAAAAGGAGAGCGCTATTTCTAAATCTAGAATGTATCAATACCCTGAATGAAGGTCTTCTATTGCAACATGCAGCATATGGGTGTCCCAAGCCGAAGTGGTCAAAATACTTGAGTTTTTTGAAGAGTAAAACATTTGCTGAACTATCTCAGCCAAGATTAGTGACTCCTAAAAGTCTTCAAATGATGGAGGTTGAGCATACGCAAACACAAGAACATGCTAATGATCCTGGAACACCATATCCAAAAATCCATACCATTTTCTCAACAGAATGCTCCCCTTACTTTGATTGGCAGACTGTGGGGCTTGTTCACAGTTTTCACCTGAGTGGCCAACCTGGAAATATCACGAGACTTCTTAGTTGTACGGAAGAAGATCTGAAGCAGTATAAAGGCCATGACTTAGCCCCCACACATTATGTTCCATCCATGAGTCGACATCCTCTAACTGGTGATTGGTAATGTATTTTGCTTTTGCTGAAATTCTTAATCATTGTTGTCTTGGGAGCATTGACGTATATGTTCCAAACTATGCCGCATAATTATTTTGCTGAACTATTAGTTTACTTAGCCTTGGGAGTGGAGGTGTCTAGAGAAATAATAAAAGAATGAAGAACTTTTCTCCTGTCTTGTAATTTCCAGTGTCATCATTTAACAGACTGACCTCCTTCAAGGGCATCTTGCGTTCTTTAATGCACATTGTGTCTTCATGACCAAACTATTTAGTGAAGTATCTTTCACTAAATAAAATTATGTCTAATCGCAGCAAGATTGCTTAACCATAGAAACTGAAAGTGGAATGCTCAATTATTTTGTAATTTCTGAGAAGGCATAGTTTCGGTGGTAATATGGTGATGTATGATTATTGAGAGAAAAGAAGCTTAGTTGTGTCCTGGAGAAGATTTTGTGGGATTAGGTATGAAGCTAGAGTTGACTCTGAATTTTAATGGTACATTCATTAAGGTGGACTGGACAGAATTGGGCATAATTAAAGAAAGGAAACAAAATTTATAATTTTATTTAGTGTTTTCTAGAGCGGTCTAGTACCATACCAAACACACATACCCTAATGGTATGGATGGAGAGGGGAAGGAGGAGACGAGGGCGGAAATATATGATGGCGTTGTTGGAGACATGTGGCTGAAATTGGGTGGATTGTTGATGCCTTCATTTCAAGGCCATCTTCAGAAGCAATGTCACTGAAAATAAAGTTGCTGGTCAAGAAGTCTTGTCTTTTTTGAATAACTTTTTCCTTGAATATTGTGGAAATTGCAAAAATGAAAATGATGAACTGAAGATGAGATTCTCTATTATGAAATGGAAGTAATTCTTTTTTCTTTTTTTCTCTTTTGGTTTTTAAATCACAAGCTTTTGTTTTTTCATACTTCTTAATTCCTAGTATGGTAGGTGTGGGACTTGTGAAAAAGAGATGGATAGCGAAGGTGAAAAGCTAGTATTTAATTTATTGATTTTTTTATACTTAATATTGTTTCTTTTGTTAATTAAGTAGAAATAAATATCATTTCTCTGTAACCAATAGAAGATATATAAAATGTGATGATATAATATAAAGTTTGATCAATATGATAACTCTAAACAGCTGACGGATGACATGGGTATGACTATTTTATTAATACCAATGAAGGAAAATTGGACATTTTCTGTGAATTAGAGTCAACTCTATATTTTCTTGAAAGCTCACAATCTGAGTGCTTGTGATATATTTTGAATGAACATGGGCACCTCTTCATGATCCTCAAAATGAAAAACATTAAAAGTAAGAATCTCATGGAAAATTCAGAGGACCTGTGTTGAACATAGGATCTAATCCACATTTCCTACTCAGTTCCAAGAAAAAAGAAGGATAATTTAATTAATGTTATATAGCTCTTGATGGGGATGCAAACAAGTTGAGCTATCATGCAAGCTTTTCGAACTTACCTCAAATTAGGTGTGGATCAACTTGAGTTTTATGAATCTCGAGTTGAGCTTGAGTTGGCTGGATTACTGGGGACTCGGTAGAGAACCGATTTGCCTCTTCCGCCTTTCTTCTGGCTGAGCTCGAGTGACTAGATGGTAGGCTGAAAATTCTGCTTTTATTTATGATTTTTTGTGTAATTTATGTTATTAAGTACCTGATTTGTTTTAAACTTGAATAGTCCATTACGTTCATAATTTTATGTGCATTATTTCTGTTTTTATATGTTTTTAACTTTTTGAAGAAAAACACCATGATCAATTTTTTAAGGCAGGAACTGGATAAGCAACGAGAGTATATGTTTACGATAAAGACCTTGTCAAGTAATAACACCTACATTTTTGTTTGTGGCATTTCAGGTATCCAGCAATTAATAAGCCAGCTGCAGTTCTTCATTGGCTCAACCATGCAAAAATAGATGCAGAGTATATAGTAATCCTTGATGCTGACATGATAATGAGAGGTCCGATTACACCATGGGAATTCAAGGCAGCCCGTGGAAGACCTGTTTCCACTCCATATGAGTAAGAAAAAAGAACATTAAAGAGCATGTTTGGCTAAGCTGAAAAAATTACAAGTAAATCAGTAACCTTTAAAATAAATCATTTTTTAATTGGTCAAAATTTGTAAAAGTAAGTTGTCTCGAGTTTAAGGGAAGAATTGTTTTCAAAGTAAATAAACTTTTATTTATTTATTTAAAAGTAAGAAAAAAGTGAGTTATCCAAACACACGTTTTATTATCTCTTTCATTTCTGTGTAAGACTATCTAACAAATAATTCGCAGTTTGGATGCATCTTCTTGTTAACTGAATCAGGAAATATGTGTTCTAATCACTCTATTTGTTATATTCATTCCAGCTACTTGATTGGCTGTGACAATGAGCTTGCAAAGATGCACACTCGTCATCCGGATGCTTGCAACAAGGTTGGAGGTGTGATCATAATGCATATAAACGACCTCAGAAGATTTGCTTTGCTGTGGTTGCATAAAACTGAGGAGGTCCGGGCTGACGCAGCTCATTGGTCAAGAAACATAACCGGGGATGTGTATGAAGCTGGATGGATCAGTGAGATGTATGGTTACTCGTTTGGCGCAGCAGAGGTATTTCAGAACTGATTAAAGTGTTAAACACTTTCTGTCTCATTTGAATTTGCAGAATAGCTGAGGGAATAGATTAGTATATTGCCCAATGTTTTTATACATGCATTAAGTTTCCGATGCTTGACATCCATTTCTATTGAGTACAGCAGCATGTTGAAACATAACTTTCAAATTATGTTTTTTTTTTAAAAAAAAAAAACTTTTCATGCAGCTGAATTTGCGTCACATCATTAGCAACGAAATTTTGATATATCCGGGATATGTTCCTGCACCTGGTGTGAAGTATAGAGTATTTCACTATGGCTTGGAATTTAGTGTTGGAAACTGGAGCTTTGATAAAGCAAAGTGGAGAAGCGCTGATTTGGTTAACAAATGCTGGGCTAAGTTTCCCGATCCTCCCGATCCATCAACCCTTGATCAAACCGATGAGAATGCATTACAGCGTGATTTGCTCAGCATAGAATGTGGAAATGCATTGAATGAAGCTTTACGCCTACATCACGAGAAGAAGAAATGCCCTGATCCCACTTCCATCTCCTCTTCTATTCGAGAGAGTCCTGATTCCATATCCTTGTCTCCTCCAAATCAAGAAACAGCCAGTGAGGTTACGACTTCAAGGAAATTTGGAAAGATGGAGGAAATTAGTACCTTAATTCGCAGTCCTGATCTAAAGAATGAATCTCAGGAATCATCGCCGCCAGCTATGGCGAATGAAACGTTCACTTCCATGAGATTTTGGATAATTGGCCTTTGGGCATTTTCGATCTTTGTATTTGTCACAGTAATGTCGTTGATGCTTTCCAGTCGCAAGGGGCAGAAAAAAAAAGGTAAAAGTTTTAAGACCAAGAGACGAGCCTCGCATTCAGGAATCTGGGATACGATTGGAAATGATAGGCATCTCCGAAGCACTGAAATAGAATAAATGAAAGAGAAATTACACCTGAAATTCCGGTGCTGGTATATATTAATTGCCCAACGTATGATGAAAAACGCTGTAACCAAGGAGTCAGTGTAGCATCTAAACCCGAAGTGGGTTGAGAATTCTATATCCCGTTTCTTAAGGTGTATGAGGAAATTTTTGCTTTGTTGGATCTTGTAGTTGTGCCCTCTGAATCCTGAACAGTTTCTTGGCGGAGCATAATTTGGAATTCAAAATTACAGGTGAAGGCTGATCTCTTGGAGTTGAAATTTCCCCTTGATTAACTGTTAGATTTGTCCATGTTTGATGTTAGATGTTTATTTTGAGGTTTAGCATACGGCATATGAACCACGGAACTGATTTTTTCCTTGAGGGCAGATTGAAAACAATAAGCTGCTTGTTGAAAAATACTTTATTGTTTACTTTCAGAATCGATATATATTTCTTTGTTTTGTTCTGTTACTCTATGTATTGCAAGTTCATATACATGTCATAATTCCAGAATCTTTCTTGGCTTCTCTCTTCCAAAATGTAAACTTGAAATGTGCCAGATATACAGCAAAACAAACATTAATGAGAGAACTTGGGTGGCCAATTCAACTCCAATAGTATTGAAGCTTTAGAGTGGAAGTCTCGACTTTTTATAGTTGAAGCGGTGACACCTTGTTTTACAGCAGAAGGTTTCTACTGTGCATCTCTTGAATTCTAGATGAACAAAACACAATTTGAGTATGAGTTATGCTTTGCGCCAGGTCAGTCTAGCCGAGCAGATTGTTGTGTTGGCTTCTTTGTACAACAAACCTATCTTCCCTAGTGTTATTGACTTGTGTCCGGTGCACTTTTGAGTTGAGCATCATACTGTTGTGTTGGCTTATTTTTAGCTGCCAGCTTCACCCTAATAACATGAGCCTCGGCCTGCCCTTCATGCGGCTCAAATTATGTTCTTTTAGCTCCACAATACTTGGTGACTCGGTGGCTTTTTTGTTGTAGGCGCATATCATTCCAAGTCATATAATGAGTATAACAGTAACAGAGATTTTTTTGCAAAGAGTCTATCCTACTTCTAGACATAATATACGAGAAATGCTACAGACAATGGAAAATTACTGTACAGTATACTTGTTCTCCAAAATGCATATTAATCAAGTTAGTTTCACAGGCAAATCTTGTAGAACTCAAAAAGACTGCTCCATAACTATAGTTAATTTCAACATGGCATTTGAAGTACACGGGGCAATTAAGCAGGTACGTAATATAATTCAACTGTGTCATGCTACACTACAACTTTGGTTACATCTCTTCAAGCTACAACTGACTTGGGTACATCGCATTACGGGTCCAATGCTTCAAGACGTATCAACTAGGTACAATCTTTATATTACAACAATCAAGCACTTTTATCGCATGGCTACACAAAATTCCAACAAGCTGAAACTTCATACAAGTACAGGCAATTGAATCATCTGCTGAGCAATATATAACTGTATACTGTCGAAGTTGGCCATAAGTATTGACTTGATATTCACACGATGATGCAGTATCAACACATTGGTTTATGACAAGATTTAGACTATTTTCATATTCTTGCGGAAACAATTCAAAAATGTTCGGTGTGTATACATCCTTTGCCTGTTTCAGCATTACCACGTCCCCTAGTATTATTGGCATGTATTGACTCGTACGGTAATTTGCTTCTAATTCCCTGAAACGCAAGTCAATCACCATCCTCCCAAAGTGCTTGAAAAATTGAAGAAATGTGATTCAGGCTTAAGGTACTTCTCCATTGTAGCAATGGAATCCTCAGAGTCGAGAAGTTTCTATGTCAGCCGAGACTAGAGCTTATCACATGGTAAAGCCCATTTCTCTCTTTTTTTCAAATTTCTCGTGCAACCACTCGTTTTCCCAAAGACCATACGTATCCAACATAACCTTCCAGGAATTAACGAAATCTTCCTCATCCTGATTAAAAAAATGCACAAGTCTTTAACAAAGGAATCTGACCTGACAGTTACTTCCCTCAAATATTCAAGTGCATTCTGGTATGGATGCCATATGCAGTACTGGTAGCTTGTTTCTGGAAATTCAGATACGATGGCTTCAGAAATGGCAGCATCTTGATCTGAGAGTATTGCCCTTGGCTTTTTCCCCGACATCACTTTAGTGAAAGTTCGAAATAACCACTTAAAAGATTCAATAGTGTCATCATAGAGAAATGCAGCACTAAAGACCAGCATTTGCTTACCCAAAAAAAAAAAAAAGTGCTGAAGGCTACCATTCTTTCTTTACATAATATGTTGTATCAAAGCAAAACACGTTGCCAAAATCACTATAGTCTGTCATCGTCTTCTTATCAGCCCAAAAAAGTTGGTAATTTGCTCTTCAGCATCGAGTTGTACAGCACAAAGAAATGATGGATCCTTTAATTTCTTATTCTGAAATTACTGACGAATACGTACTGCTTCTTCCAGATTTATTCTTCTAGAACGTTTTGATGGGAGCATAGTTTCATGGGCTAAGGGATCATAACTGAAACTGCATTGCTCCTCTTAATAACAACTCGGCAAATGATTTTGGCTGCAAGTTAGAGCTCCAATGCACTGGATTCAACAGCTTGATTAGTAGCAAACCTCTTCTGAGATCGTAACATGTGAACTTCACATGAAGGTACCAGCTCATGATTGTGATGTTCTACAAATTGAGTGACACGATACTTACCATCAGCTTGATGAGAAACGAGCAATTGTGTCATGCAACCAACTCTAGTTTCCTTTCAAGGTCGCTTCACCTTCAAGCCCCTTTTGTCTTTCTGCCAAAAACCGTCTCTAAAACAATTATATCTCCTAGATGCCACAGCAACATCTACTTTGCTACTGTTGACATAATACCTCCGAAAACTAAAATCTAGTCGCTCTGCACGTGCATTATAGAACTCATAGCATTGTCATCCGAGTCAAACCCCATACCCAGCACCGGTACCCAATCCAATGCAGAGTTACCAGCAGATTCTGCTTCAAGGGCCTCGACGAAAGATATTCTCTTTGTGATGGTAATAGATGAGCTGTTACTGATGTTGCAAACTCCTGATTGTGTTCTGATTCAAAATTAATGACTCGATATTTTCCATTAGGTTGACGTGTAATGGACATATGTGCCAGACTACCAGTTCTTGTATCCTTTCGGGGTTGATTTTAAATCACTCTTAGCAGATCCATAGTCTTGCCTATAACATGTATACCTTTATGATACCACCAGCCCTGTAATATTACTTCCATTTACAGTCTCAGAGGATGCCGAAACCTTCCATGAGAGCATGAGAGGATATCTATTATAACATTTATTGGCGTGGTCTTCTGATTCAAACACCACGCCAAGTTTTGGCACAAGATACGCACAAACTTCATCTTTTATACCTTGAACAGTTTCAGTGGAGGCCCTGGATGGAGTCTCAACATCAATTCCTGGCTGGTTCACAGAGCAGATATCAGGACTGATTTTTATTCCTGCCATCAACATCATCTGTTAATCCATTGTTGTCAATAAAGGAACCATTCTGGCTAGTGAAATCTTGTTCAACATCAGTATCAACTTCATTCTTGTCCCATGAAGCATTCAAGCAGCTATATGTACTCTCACTGTCTACGTCCACGCCATCTCCACCAGCAGAGGAAACTTCTAGGCTCGGAGACATTTCTCCACTGTCAACAGTCAACCCAGTCTCAGGAGGAGAAGAAAATTTATGAGTCTCATGCATCTGTTTCATATTAGCATCTATTGCATAGGACCCATCATCTCTCTCTCCAAAGCACTCTTCAGAAGGGCTCATCACTTTCGACCCTCAACAGTGTCAATGTAACTTCATTCCAAGGAAAAATCTGCACAGTATGAAAGATTAAATCATTATTATGCACAGCATACAAATTACAGGCACAGCCAGAAAAAATTCCCCAAGCACTCATGAGATGATATTTACCATTTTGTTCCCCGAGCACTCATGAGATGATATTTACAGGCACAGCCAGAAAAAAAATTCCCCAAGCACTCATGAGATGATATTTACAGTATGAAGCTAATATAGTAATATATTCTAGGCTTTTTAAATTTATAACATCATTTCATGAAATGAAGTAATTTCTAGCTAGAATTCGTATCTTCCTAAAAATTGCACCAATTTTCCCTAAAACCGACAAGAAGCCTTGGAAGTGTCGATTGTTTCAGCAGTTTTAAGTACCATTTCATGGTTTCCCAGATTCATATCATTTACTCAACAAAATCATTAACAAACTCTAATAATCCAGCAAATATCAACACCCTAAACACAAAAATAAATCATATAAGTAAATATTAGGACACTAGACCCCTAATTATCTACCATTAATCTAAAACATTATTTGATATAGTAATATTCTTCACCATACATTCACCCAATAAAATATTCTACACACAAACCAATAAAATTACTTTAAATTTCAACCACACATTCTTCAAAAAATACTATTCATTACTTCATTTTGCCCAAATAATGGGAGATAAACAAGCTCTAAGAAGCAAAATAAAATTCACAAAACCAAATGTACGAAGATTCACACAAAAATCACGTATCGAGTATAGAAACACTGCTGTTGATATTTTAAAATTCTAGCCTTTCTCCTCAACTGAGAAAAAAAAAACTTTTTTATTCTCTATTTCGTTAAATAGTGATACAAGCTACAACATTTACTGACGGAGAGAAAAAAAAAGAACCTTGATCAGGGTTATCGGAACGACGACAATTCTGTAATGGTCGAGAAACTCCCAACCAAAATAAAAAAATTAATCTTCCCAATTTCAATTGCACCAAAATAAACTCAGCGGGGTTTAATCAATTCAACAACAAGCTCTTTAATAAACTGAACTGAACATTACATAAACTCAATTGAATTACAGAATAAGAAATGGGATGAGAGAAGAAAAAGGTAGAAGAGGCGAGGATGAGAGAGAGAGAGAGAGAAGATACTGAGGTTCTACTGCTACAAAAGATACTACCCTTACTGTCCCCACCAGGAGGTTATAACATAAGGAAGAAGTGTGTTTTCCATTTTACAACTTTAAAAGGCAGAACGGCGTCGTCTTTGGCTAGCTGAAAATGGTGTCGTTTCTTCATCCAATTTATTGGTAAGTTCGTTAGCTCATGTTCTTCTTTCTTCCCCAACTGATGGAATTACTTGGCCTCTGCTCCTCTTCATTACATTCCTCACCCTCTCAAATTGACCTTGTCCCCAAGGTCGAAAGGAAGAATAAAAATCTTGAATGGCTGTTGCGTCCTCCCAGGTGGCTTCACTTTCCAAGGTATCCTTCCAGTGAATGAGCCACCGAGTAATGGCCTGGTTATCTCTCTTCATGAGGCGAGTTTATAGGATTGAAAGTGGTTCCAAATGGCTCTTGTCCCACTCTCCATCTTCTGGCATCAGCAAAATTGGTACTTCTTGTTCTCCTATTTTCTTCTTTAGCAATGATACATGAAAGACAGGATGTATCTTAGAAGTGTCGGGTAGGTTGAGTTCGTAAGCCACCTGTCCAATTCTCCTAGTGACTTGATAATGTCCATAGTACCAGGCAATAGTTTTTTGTTGGTTCTGGGCATCACTGATTGTTGCCTGTAAGGTTGCAATTTCAAATATACCCAATCACCTTCTTGAAATGTCCTTTCAGTTCTGTTTTGATCAGCATAGAATTTCATTCGTTCTCTTGCCTGGGCCAAATGTTCCTTCAATACTAGGCCATGTGATGCCTTTCTTGTACCAATTCTTCAACTATAGCCACATTGGTTTGTTGGTAAGGGCCTAGAGCCAATTGAGGGGGTTTAATACCATACAAAGCTTCGAATGGACTCATCTTGATTGATGAATGATAGGTAGGATTATACCACCATGCAGCTAAGGATAGCCAGTTGATCTGCTGCGTGAGTTTGTGGAAGGTCATGCATCGAAGATACATCTCGAGGTTGATTGATGAATGATAGGTAGTATTATACCACCATTCAGCTAAGGATAGCCAGTTGATCTGCTGCTTGAGTTTGTGGAAGGTCATGCATCGAAGATACATCTCGAGGCATTGGTTGAGCCTTTCTGTCTGCCTATCTGTTTGCGGGTGGTAGGCCGAACTTGGGTGAAGTTTAGTGCCCAATAATCTGAATAATTCTTGCCAGAACCCACTAGTGAAAACCTTGTCTCTATCTGTTACAATACTCTGGGGAATTCCATGAAGTTTGTAGCTATTATCTAGGAATTTCTTCACCACTTTTATTGCACAGAAAGGATGGGATAAGGCCACGAAGTGCCCATACTTGGTGAACCTATCTATCACCACTAATATCACAGTCTTTCCTTTTGATGAAGGTAGTCCTTCAATGAAGTCCATACAAATGTGGCTCCAAGAATATTGTGGTTCAGGTAACGGTTGCAAGAGGCCAGGGTAAGGAACATGTTCGCCCTTGCACCTTTGACAAGTGTCACAGCTGGGGACCTCTTTCCTGGGTTCCTTAGTCATGCCAGGCCAGAAAAAATGTAGTTTGGCTCTATACACACTGGCTTGGACTCCTGAGTGACCTCCATTTTGAGAAGAGTGAATGTTCTGTATCAATTTTGATCTGATTTGTCCACCTGCCCCAATATATAGTTTCCCTTTATATTTGAGCAGCCGATTATCATAAATGAAACCATGATTTTCCCCAGGGTTAATCAAGGCTGCCTCAATCAGGTGTTCTGCCCTTTCATCTCCTTTATAGCTCTTTATTACTTCTTGTATCCAGGTGCGCACCACATGGGAGATGGCTGCCACCTCTAAGTTGGACTCTTCCCTTCGTGATAGTGCATCAGCTACGGTATTGTAAGTGCCCTTCTTATATTGTATCTCGTAACTGAGCCCAAGTAACTTGGTTAGCCATTTTTGCTGGAGTGGGATGGTGATTCTCTATTCTAGCAAGTATTTCAAGGACCGATGATCAGTTTTAATCACAAAGTAATGCCCCTCTAGGTAATGTCTCCATTTCCCAACTGCAGTAACCAGAGCCAACAACTCATATATTGACATTCCCAACTTCTCACTATTGATGCCTTTACTCATATAAGCAATTGGCCTCCTGCTTTGCATCAGTACCGTCCCCATTCCTCCATGGCAAGCATCCGTCTCCACAATGAATGGTTGCTAAAGTTTGGAAGGGCTAACACTAGTGTGTTACACATGGCTTCCTTCAAGTTTTGAAAGGCTGTTTCAACATTGGCATTCCAACTAAAGCAATCCTTCTTTTGGAGGTCAGTTAGGGGCTTGGCTAAGACTCTATATCCCTTCACAAATTTCCTATAATACTCTGTCAAGCTAAGGAACCCCCTTAATTGTTTCACATTGGTAGGTCTTGGCCAATGTTGCATGGCACTTACTTTCAAAGGGTCTGCTGATACTCCTGTTGCTGTGATAATGTGCCCCAAGTATTCCACTTTGAATTTCCCAAAAGAGCATTTGGATTTCTTAGCAAATAGCTGATGCTTCTTTAAGATTTCCATCACAATGGCTAGATGATTGCAATGAGATTCCAGATCCTGACTATACACTAGAATGTCATCAAAGAAAACCAAGACGAATTTCCTCAACTGTTCTTGGAAAACCTCATTCATAAGGCATTGGAAGGTGGCTGGTGCGTTGGTGAGCCCAAAGGGCATCACCTTAAATTCATACATGCCATGATGTGTTTTGAAGGCTGTCTTATGCACATCAGCTTCTGCCACTCTGATTTAATGATATCCAGCCCTTAAGTCGATTTTAGATAACCACTTGGCTCCATATAATTCATCAATCAGAGGCATTGGGTAGTTATCTTTAATTGTGAGGTTGTTTAATTGGCGATAATCTACGCAAAATCTCCACGTCCCATCCATTTTTTTAACTAGTAGCACAGGTGAGGCATAGGGGCCATTACTCTGTTGGATGATTCCAGTCTCCAGCATTTCTTTCACCATCTTTTCCATTTCAACCTTCTGTATAAAGGGACACCTGTAGGGCCTTATTCCGAAGGGCTGTGCCCCTTCTTTAAGGGGTATTATGTGGTCATTAAATCTGGGAGGTGGCATCCCTTAGGCTCTGCAAAGACTTCAGAAAATTGTTCTACAATTGCGTGTACTTCAGCGGGTGGGGATTTTCCTTCATCTTTACTTATAGCCTGGATTTTAGGTATAATCCCATTGCAGTTGTCTGTGAAACCATTGATCTAGTTGGCCCTTTTCCATCATTAAGAATTCCTCTTTACAGTTTTCACTCTTCAATTTCACCAACTCTCCATTGTATGTAAACTTGATGCTGCTTTGTTTGAAGTCGAAAATGACTGGGTTGAATCGGCTCAACCAGTCTACACCCAACACCATATCACTCTCACCTAGCCTTAGCACCCTCAGTTGAAACTGACATTCCATCCTTTGCATAGTCCAACTGAGTGGGTTACATATAGCAGTGCTACTCAGTTTCTCTCCAATAGCCACAGTTAATGTCACAGGGTTGGTGGATTCCACCTTATATTTCAGCTTTTGGATCAATTTCTCGTCAATAAAACTATGAGTACTGCCACTGTCAATGAGAATAGATACTTTCGTCCTCTTCACCTGTCCAGGTATTTTGATAGTCTTTGGTTTCAGGCTTCCAATTAATGCATTGATGGAGATCTCCATGATCTCTATATCCTCCAAGTCCTCCCACCTCTCTCCAACTTCCCCATTCTCTCCATCATCCAGCTCATCCTCTTCCTCAATCAACATGAAATTCAGCATTCGATTTTTACATATGTGTCCGGGCTGTACTTCTCATCACACCTAAAACGCAACCCCAAACTCCTTTTGGTTTGTATGTCAGATGGGGTAATGGTTTTGAATTTTAAGGGGTGGTTTTGGGTCTTTTGACCTATTTCAGTGCTGTTGCGGATTGTTTGTTGGGTAAGTTCAGTGGGTTTTGTGGATTGGTTGGGCCATCTGGGTTGGTAAGAAGTTTTGGCTGGGATTTTTGGGAACTTGTTCAAAGCTGATATAGTATTATCTTGTAAGAGGGCTACTTTAAATGCTTGTGAGATAGAGGTTGGTTTAATGATCTTTAACCATGGATTTAATTTCTCCCTTCAATCCAGTGGTGAATACAGAGATATAATACGACTCAGGGAGATGGGGAAGTGACAACATGACCTGGGATTTGAGATCTTCAAACAGTTCCTGATATTCTGCCACTGATCCTTTCTGTTGGATCTTGTTAAAAGCTTCTATGGCCTTTTCGCCTATAGTCTCTGCAAATCGCCTGCATACTTCCACAGAGAAGGATTCCCAGTCAGCGCTGGGGTTGTTACTTATGAACCCATGAAACCACACGTCTGCTCTTCCCTTCAGGTACATCTCAGCAACATTGATCCTTACTTCATCAGGGATTTGGTGTATTTGAAAGTACTTTCGAGCCTTCCTCAACCATTCTCTAGGCCCCTCTCCACTAAAATAAGGAAAGTTGATCTTAGGTAGCTTAACCCCTCCCCTTACCTCACAACCAGTGGCATTACTTCCAGATGTCGATCCCAAATGTGGTGAGAACAATGCTTTACCATTATAAATCTGGATTGGCGAACCCCCCTTCTGTTTGTCTTTATTTTCTCCCTTTTGACCCATCATTTGAGCCATCATTGCTACTAGTGATTCGTGTTTGGAGTTCAATTCCCCAATTATTAATTCCATACGATCGTGTTTGCTGTATAGGACCTTCAATGTTTGTTATGATATTTCTACCTTATTATCCACTCCTTGAAGAGTTTCGCCCAGATCCTCAACTTCCCTATCTAACTTTTTAAGATGTTCGACCACTTTAGCTCGGGTATCCATTTTCCAGGTTCGTAGCTGCTCTCATACCAATTGTAACGGTCTAGAAACTCCCAACCAAAATCAGAAATTAAACTTCACAATTTCAGTTGCACCAAAATAAACTCACCTGGGTTTAATCAATTCAACAACAATCTCTTTAATAAACTGAACTAAACATTACATAAACTCAATTGAATTAGTGAATAAGAAATAGGACGAGAGAAGAAGAAGGTAGAAGAGGTGAGGATTCGAGAGAGAGAGAGAGAAGATGTTGAGGTTCTACTGCTGCAAAAGATACTTCTCCTACTGCCCCACTAGGAGGTTATAACAGAAGGAAGAAGCGTGTTTTCCATTTTACAACTTTAAAAGGAAGAACGGCGTCGTCTTTGGCTGGCTGAAAACGGTGTTGTTTCTTCATCCAATTTTCTGGTAAATTCGTTGGCTCATGTTCTTCTTCCTTCCCCAACTGATGGAATTACTTGGCCTCTGCTCCTCTTTATTACAGATTCTATGTCCGATAACGTGTATATAGTGGTAAATTAGCCCGATCTGTTTTGTTTAAAATAAAATTATTTTTATTCTCGTTGCGAATTCAATCTATAAAATATTTTATATGTAAATTTAAAACTTTTTCCATATTTTAACCACATGTTCTTTAAAAAATCAATATTCAAAACTCCATTTTGTTTTCAAAATAATGACCACCAAACAGGTTATTAATTATGTATCTCTTCATTTTTTTTGAAAAAAAAATATAAAAGTTTATACAATACCCTTTTTTTTATAACTCAAGTGTCCGAACTTTACCCAACTCATCATTTCACTCGAGTAAATTGAATACGATCACAACTTATAAATTTTCCATTAACTTAAGCATAAATTTGTAAAATTAATCCCATTTTTCTAGTAACTCCATGGTTCAAAATTTTGGTCCCATACTTTGATCATATACAGCAGATTTCTTAGCTGAACATTAGGTTGTAGACAAAAAATTATTATATATCGTTGAGAATCTCTTCAACTTTGCCAAGGGAACATTTTAATGAAAAGGCACTATAGTACTCAATGAGGATATTTAATTAATTTAAATATTTCACTAATGCCTAAAACGTGTAGTAAGAGAAGTTACCCAGATGTTAGAATTAAGGATCGCAATTACAGTTTGCAGCACGATGAGTATCTACATTAAACCGCTCTCTGTTTAGATTGAATGAGCAGATCAAAGGGGCAAAATTTCAGGGAGGTCCAAGTTGAAGAATATAACTGAATGCTTCTGCTGAGGGATGCAACCTTTGTGCAATTGAATACAATCTACGACAGTTCATATGCTAGAGAACCACCCGAACACAAGCAAGTCACAAAGGATGGATGCAGTTTAGTCGAGCTTGGACGAGCACAACTGTCTCATTTCTGAAAGAGGTTCCATTTTTTTACTTGTGCACAAACAAGTGAAATTTACTTGACATCTACAGATAGACAAGAAAAAAGAAAAAGAGTGACCTATCGTTTCTATTCTATGTGGGATAATTTCAAAGCCACACAGATAACACCGACAAAATGAAATCTAACCACTCAATTACAATATACGAATAAGTTCAGTAATCGCCAATTTCTTACCCCATCCATGGTGATGGAGAGGGGCAGCCAGCCAGGAAATGGGAAGGCTATTATTGAAAAAAACAGCATCCCCTGCAGCAGGTATATACGGTAGCTGTATAATCAAAAGACAATTCAGAACAAAATTTTATCAAAAGTCAACTCAGAGTAATCATAAATTTCTTGGCTAGTTAAATGACGGGATTTTGGTTTTCTGTGCAACATAAAACAGCATATAAGCATACATTAACACATGGAACCAATAAACACTAGACTTGTTAAGTAACTTGGGGTGAAAGGAGCTCGTATTGCTCAACCCTTACTCACAGTAAACTAGTTTACTGAATTGGAAGCTGATGTATTTGAGGAAAGCAAAGAATCGTATACGGTGGAGTCGAGACGACTGGTCTTCTTCAAGCTCTCAATGAACTTCTTAGCTCTATCTGCATCAGTTTCCTCTTCAAAATAATTCAGAAACAATTTAATTGTGTCATCGGTGGGGAACCAATGATGTTTCTCTGAAACCATTTTAGCTACACCCATCTCTAAATACTTCAGAGCTAAATCTATCTCTCTTTTTTTCATGCACAGACTAGTCAGCGAGTTCAGTGTCCTTAAATTTGGTTCCCCTCTATTCGCCAAACTTTCATGGATTGCAGTGGCTTCTTCAATCATATTCTGACTAAGGTAAAGTTCTAGCATCACATTTGGTAACCTGAAATCATAATTTGTACAAGATGATTCCCACTCCTTATAACACTTTTTGAGCGCTTCAAAATCCCCCAATTTGGAAAGAGCTTGAAGCATGAAAAGATAGCTAAGATTATTGGGGGTTGGGAAAGTCGACTTTAAAGACTCCCATGCCCTGTTAACCCCTGACAAATTATTCATCTGCGAATACAACTTGATATGGGTGAGGTGCTTTTGGAGTCCTTCACTTTCAGATTGATTTTTCAGTTTCTCCATCTCTTCAAGAACGGCATTGGCCTTTTCATATAACCCAGAATGAACATAAATGGTTGCTAGATTTCCATAAGTAAACCAATCATATTTCACTTTATTTCTTTTCATCTTCTCGATAACTCCTTCAATTGCATCTATGTCTTTTAGAGAAGCATAACTGTTAATCAACAGATTGTAGGTATAAATGTCTGCAGCAATATTTTTCTCCTCCATTTCTTGCACTAACAACAGAACTTTGTCTGGCCGGTCCATATTCCAGTGAAGTGACAGCATATTGTTATAATTCAGAGTGGAAGTGTAACTCAACACCTTCATCTTCTCAAAGATCTCCTGAGCTTTATCTAAGATTTTCTCCTTGCAATAACAGTTAAGAAGTGCTCCATAGGTTTTATTGCTTTTTGCTGAAACTTGAAGGCTGTTGAAGTATTTTTCTGCAGAATCTATGCCCTCAATCTTGCCAAGGAGGTCAATGCGTATGGCACGATCTGCATTGTTCATTTCGATTTTACTGTTTTCAATCCAATTAGATAACTGCATTTGGATGAAGAAGACCAAAAATCACAAGTCAGTGTCCCGAGGTAACATGTCAAGGACAAACATCAAGTAATTCAAGTAAAATACATGCTGTTAAAAATATTTAGCTCCGAAAGTTTAAAAGATCAATATATCCTGCAGAGCTTAAAATTACAGAAATTTAAAGTAAAGAAAAACTAGACATTATCAAAAAGAGGAGCATGTAAATTTGATAAGCACATGAAATTTAAACTGGAGGCAACCTCGTAAAGCCCCTGTTCCCTAAACAGCGACCCACTTTTTGGACATTGTGATAATTTTGCTGAATGTTTTGAAATAAATTAATAACACTGAAAACTAAGCTTAGCATGGTTTTAATAGAATGCTAAAAACTGATAGGATGATTGTCGACACAAGTTATGATCTTCCGTTTAAAGTATTATAAGATTTATATCTAAAACTGCAAATTCTGATTACAATGAATATGTTAACTCGTACTCTGAAGTACCTTATATTCAGCAAAGTAAATTATCCTAAAATAAATGTTTTTTGCTTCATGTTTTCTGAACAAAATGAAACCAAATCTTTACAATGACAACAAATTAAACCTTGTTCCCAATAAATTCAATAAAACCAAATTTAGATATACTAAATATTAGTTATTCTAATGTACAGATATAAGTTAAACATTATTCATCACAAAGGTCACCAAAAATTGTGGAAGACTGCACATTTAAGCAAATATCCACTTAAATACCAAGTTCAATTCCCCTTAGCCCTTGAAAACATCGAAAAATAACCATACAACATGCATTGGGACTGGAAGGTTTAAAATTGGAAAGTTTGCACTTCAAGGCAACTTCACTTGTATATTTTATTCCTGTTTGACCCCTATTTTCTAAAACTCATTTCAACCACACATTTTATGGGACTTACAACTTTTATCAACTTTTCAACCATACATTTCATTAACTTTTATCAAAATCTACCACAAATTTGATTTATCTAAACCGAACAATGGGTTTGTATTAACGAGTCATAGATTGCCCAATATATAGTAAATACCCATATACACCACTCTCTACAAAATAATCGATACATATATTTTTTAGTCCACTAATCTATACCAAAAAGAAAAAAAAGGAGAAGGTTAGGGAAAAAGAATAAAAAAAAGCAAATCATTCTTAGCAAAGGAAAAAAAAAAAGAATAATAATTTACTAGAAAATACACTCAGACGCAAGCACATACGGATTGCATTTGATGAATAGCAACACTCAAATCATTTACAGTGAGATTGGCTAAGCCTAAAAACGAAGTAAAATAACTTTTTGTCCCCCAAACATGTTTAGATAATTTTTTCGTACTTGTAAACAAAAATAGAAATATTACTTTTAGCATCACAAGTAATTTATTTCTAATTTTCACTAATCAAAATCATTTTATTTTAAAATTGAACCATTTTTTACTAAGTAACCTTTTAAGCTTAGCCATACATGAGCTT
This sequence comes from Fraxinus anomala, assembly GCA_903798345.1. Lineage (NCBI taxonomy): Eukaryota > Viridiplantae > Streptophyta > Magnoliopsida > Lamiales > Oleaceae > Fraxinus > Fraxinus anomala. The sequence goes on along the minus strand of CAIGRN010199734.1, from coordinate 1,038 downwards.
AATAATCAAATCAAAACAACCACAAACAATCAATTAAATTTTAAAAATTCATTAAATTTTCTTGTCAAATTAGCATGGACTCCAAAATTTAATCATATTCAAGCATACACAAATATCAAAAGATCAATATTGAATAAATAGCAAACAATCCTTCAATAATCAAATAAAATGTAAATAATTAATTAAATTATACTGATTGAGATTAAAAAGAAGGGGGTGGGGTGGGGGGCATACCTGTAAGGCAGACCTATAATTCATGCGATTGCGGAAATAGTTGATGAGGTTTATAATGTCAAACCTCTTTACAGGTTTTCCTTGATTCACCCATTCGTCAAGAGTGTTAGCAATGCTGGTTTCGGAATCTGGTGTGATCCTGAGCTTTGAAACGGTGCTAAATAGGGAGTTTGCCTTTTTAGGTTGCGTCACAGCCATTGCTGTCGTCGTCACTGTAGACAAACCCCGATATGATGCTACTGATTTTTCGAAGAATAGATGATTGATCTTGAAAATCGCCATTTTTTTCAAAAATGAAGCTGAGGGTTTTGCAACTGTTGAGGTTCAAGGGTTTAAGGAGAGAGGAGGAAGTGCATTGTCGGTTATACGACGCCGGTTTGCTTAATATTTGGATAGTTTAGAAAATAAATAAATTTCGTTACATATTTGTCTTCCATAGATTTGGGTAAATTTCATCTGTGGTCACTGAATTTATACCGAAATAACAATTGGGCTACTGGACTTCAACTTAGATTCAAGTTTCACCAATATCTCATTATGTCACTTATTGTCCCTCGAATTGAAGTAACTTGCTTGGGTGTCTATCATACCATGGTTAATTTTCCATGTAATTGCTACGGAGGCACCTAAAAAACAAAAAATAATGTTATATGTGTTAGAAATATTAATAGTTGCAATACAGTAAAGTATTGAAATAAAACTTATCGACTGGTCGAGTCTTGTGACAGTACGATGTCCTAAAACGAAATTTCCCGTCGATAACTGCTGTGACCTGTGTGGACAATCACCTCCAGGATATAACGA